>JABUQX010133374.1:5000-14943 GCA_015478945.1 Trachelipus rathkii | reverse complement strand
CTAACAAATGTCAACAAAGTTGGATAACTAAGTGCATTAACAATTATTGTTGATTAATAGTTCCTGAGATAAATGAATAATTTATTTGGACATTAGGTACTGCGAAGACTATAGGTTATGACTTCGTGAAATATACAGTAGATATCCAAATTCTCGTTGACAATCTCATTACTGATGCATGCTTGTCGCTGTTTTTGCGCAGTATGTGTAAAGGATAGGACAATGTGCAAAGAGTTTAGTTCCCTTAAAATTGGAGTTTGAATTAAAGTGAACATGCATGACCGGACCTTTTCACCTTCACAGGAATTATTGTAATCTGCCGAAAAGTCATCTAAGTTTTGATCGTCATGCTTTCAATCTTCATTGACCATTTGTAAATATCAGGCAAGAAGTCATGCATCACTTCCCATTTATTTGCCCCTTTTCTCTTGCCCAATTACCATCGTTATTATCAAATCATCTCCCTTTTCTTTTTCTCTCAAGACGTTTTTCTCTATCAACCTGTAATTTAGTCACTCGACAGCAACTTATCGTCCTCCATTACAAAACATATTAGTTTCACCCAATACCTACAATTCTATATTAGCTACAATACATAACGTTATGCATACATTCAAACATATCTAACAGCAGTTTCCTCGTAAATTATATTTTATTCTACTTTCAACTCCATTTCTCACTAGCCTTGAAACTAGTTTTCTGTAGTTTCAAGACCATTCTTCTTTCCTACCCCTCAGATTAGTCTACTCAGAACCCATTATCTATCCCTCCTGAATAAATTCTCTCTCCCCTCTCCTTTCTCTTTCCATCGCCTCTCTCTCTCTTCTTCTCTTTTCCCTTCTTTTTCTCTCTCGCTCTCCTCTCTTACCCGTATCCACCCTAAAGGTTTAAGAAAGCAATTTTGTTCCACTTTTATTTCCTCTTTTCATTTTTCCCCTTCGTTTCTTTTCGACTTCAAGACAGTTAGGATGCATTGAGGAATAAAAATCCAAAAGTATTGCTTGTCTCTTCTAGGCACTTCAATTTAACTTCAAGAACGAAGTAATTTTAGTTTAAAATCTATAGCTGCTTACTTAAACATAAACCGAATTTTCTTAACTTTAACATAAATTTTTTTTCTATATAAAAGTTTAAAATTCATTTAATAGCTTCTATTAAGGCTAAAAAATTAGACCAAATATTTTATAACATGTTTTATATCTAATTAAATCACAATTACACTACTCAAAGTGATATTTTAAAGATAAAACTACTTTACCAAATCACTTCTCACCCTAACTATTGATTATTAATTTTCTAATTTAATATATATTAAGATTTATTAAGCATAAAATACACTGAAATAAACTTTTAAACACAAATAAATTTCTCTTTAACTAGAACACAAAAAATTTAAGATTTTATTTCAAAGAAGTCTAAAATTTACTTTATTTCTCATAATTTTTATTTACCTTTTATTTTAATTCATTTTTTCACCATGAAAATTTAGGATATATATTAATATATTATATTATATTTTTTATATAATTATTTATAATATATCTATAAAATATTATATATAAAGTATATATAATTATATATATATATAATATATATATATTATATACATTTTTTATAATATATATATATATAATTATATAATATATATATATAATAGATAGGTATGCACGTTAAAGGTTTATTAAACTCTGAGCCTATTTCCAAAAAAGCTTCTCCATCAGTATTCATCTTTGAATTCAAATGATTCATGTGTTTACTCTGAATTCAAAGTTTATCTGTGAACCACTTTTTTGAATGAGTTTCTATGATCTTTACTAGTGAGGAAATATTCACATGTCTTAAACTACTTATTAAAACACTAAAATTTCGATTCAATATGGTCGAAGAGATTGGAGGTTGACTGTCAATGATTCATTCGTATGTAAAATAGTCGAGTTGAATCTGCAATGATGTCTTCTTAATCCAAATATTTTTTTATTATCCATGGTTGATATTTTGTTTGCACTTTTTTGTCAGTAGACATCAGGCGATTTTTAAAGATGAGAGAAATACGTTTGTTAGCAAGTAACCTCCTCTTCAAATTGAACAGTATTATATTTTAGAATAAACAAATTAAAATTAATCAATATTCACAGGCAGCTAAAGCTGAAGATTGAAGTAAAAATATTTTTTTGTGTGCTGCAGCATTAAAAATATTTTTGGACAAAACCTGTGATAATTAATAAATAATAATAATAATAATATATTAATAATAATTAAATAAATAATAATTTTAATATAATTAATAAAATATATATATAATAATATAATAATATTTATAATTAATTTAATAATTATATAATAATAATATAAATAATAATTATAATAATTAATAATAATATATATTAATAATAATAATAATAATATAGTTAATTTTATTATGATTTATATTTTATTTTATATTTTTTTATTATTATTAATTTTATTATTTTATTTATTATATTTATTTTATTTATTATTTTAATTTATTATTATATATTATTATTTATAATTATTATTATATTTATATTATTATATTTATTATATATTTTTATTTATATTATTATTATATTATATTTATTTTATATTATTATTATATATTATTATTATTATTATTTATATATTATTTATTATATTTATTAATTTTCTTTTTATTTTTTATTATTATTATTTATTATTATTATTTTATTTTTTGCTATTACTTCTAGTGATATATTTATTCTACTTATACTTAGACCCAAAAGTCATTTGTCGACAAGAGTAACTCCTTTTATAAAAATGAAAAAGAAGAAATACCTTTTATTATTAGTATAAGTTTTTCTTGTCTCGCTTATAAATATTAGCAGTCATACCATATTTTGCTTACTGGGGTGTTTTCTTGTTATTGTTTTTCTCGTACTATTTACTTAAATATATTGTTCGTAGCTATTATTTCTCGTCTAAATGTAATATGCACTTGGCTGTAGGGAAAATTGAAGGTTCAAATATAAAATCTGCAATAATACTCTATTAATCTTTTTGAAATTTATCAAGGAAGAAATGTTATAAAAGAAAGACGACACGCCACGAAAAAAAAAAAGAAAAAAAAGAAACAAACAAACAAACAAAAAAAGAGAAGAAGGAAAAGAAATGGAAAAAAAAAGATTGAAAAAAGTACAAAATCATGAAAAGAAAGAGGAGGGAAGAGGATAAAAGAAGAAAATAATAAAGAAAGAAAAAAAAGAGAAAAGAAAAGTGAAAAGTAAAGAAAGAAAGAGAAGAAAGAAGGAGAAAAAGTAGAAGAAAATAAGAGAGATAAAAAGAAAAAAGAAGAGAAAGAAAACAGAAAAAAAAGAAAGAAAAAAATGAATGAGAATAAATAAAAAAAAACAAACAAGAAGGAGAGAATACAAATGTGAAGGAAAAGAGAAGGAAGAATGAAGTACGAAAATATACAAGAAAAAGAAAGAGGAAATAGAAGAAGAGAGGAAAAAGAATCAAAAAAAAACAAAAAAAAAAAAAAAGAAAATAAAAAGAAAAAGAAAACAACAAAAAAAAAAAAAGAAAAAAAAAAAAAAAAAATAAGAGAAAAAGAGAACAAAAGAAAAAAAAAAAAAAAAAAAAAAAAGAAAAAACAAAAAAAGAAACAAAAAAGAAAAGTAAGTAAACAAAATAAATAAAGAAAAAGTTAAAGAAAAAAAAATAATTAAAAAAGAAGTAAATAGAAAATTAAAAAAATAAAGAAAAAAAGAAAAAAACAAAAAAAAAAAAATAAAATTGAACAAAAAAATGAAAATAAGAGATGAAAGAAAGAAAGGACTGACAGAAAAGAAGAACACGAGGAAGAGATAAGAAAAAAGATAGAAGGGAAATAAAAAGGTAAGAACAGAAAGGAAAGAAACGAAAAAATTGCAGAAATAGGATAGAGGAGAAGGAGAGAAAAGAGGGAGGAGAGAGAAGGAGGAGAGAGGAGGAAAGAAGGAGAGGGAGAGAAAGGGAGGATTCCTTTACCTTTTATTTTCTCAATTATCAAATCTTAGAGAAGCATAAATCACTAACTTCTCTGATTTTCTTAGATCTTTACACATCTTTAATACCGCTGTTAACTATATCTTTTAATTTTGCATTGCAACTGAATTTGTAGCTGCAATTTATTTTATTTCCTATTCTCATTTCGTTCAGTATCATATCCACCTTTATCTACCATAACCGCTATCCCAAAACCTCAATATTCAGTTTTTCTTAAAAAATTAATTTTTTTTTTAAGTGAATCGACTTTTTCATATAAGTACCAGATATAATATACTGTGAGAGAAAATCAAAGCTTTAGATCTGCAGATTGCACAAGTAAGTTTTTTAAGACTGCTTTTAGCTCCAAAATTTTTTTGTTGCTAGAATACAGTGCAAAAACAATTTGTTTAAATGTTTTTGCTGCCAATATGCTGATGGAGACATCTTAGCGACAACAAATTAAAGATGATCCACTGTGTAGCATTTTACTCGATTGATGAGGCAACCTGGAATACATTAAACTTTTCCTGTTTATTAGAGTTCGTTTCTTCCAGCAGTTTTAAGATATTTATTCAGGTAACTCATTGCCTGTCAGTCTCTCCTTTCGTCCGAGACCTCTGACATTCAAAATATATTTAAAAATAATTTTAAAGTTTAAAATTATTAATGTCACAACAATAAGTTAGTAGTTTTTGGATATCTGACTGATATTTTAAGATGTAGCAAAGAAAACAATGAAAAGGTAAGAATAAAACTATATATTTTAGAGAGTCTGAAATACCATCACTTGGCAAGAAGGATTGAAAATGGGACACTCGTGGAATGTTTCGCTTCAATATTTGCAATAACATTTACGAGAGATGACCCTTGATGCCCGTGATGGTGAAACAAGATATAGCTGACAAATTAGTAAAAAATTAATTACGTATTATAATTATAATTTTTAATACCGTTCGCGTTAGAAGAAGCTTTAATGTATATTGCAATTCTTGTCGAGATGTGTATAAACAGCATCTTGTGGGTGCAGCAAACACAAGATGGCTTAGCTGTAATATAGCCAAGTAATATATGTCGAAAAGAGTTGTTAAAGTATTCTTTCCTGGACTGATAAAATTCATACTTATGATCAGAATCAGAATCAACATGTTCAGAGCAGGGGGATGGGGAAATAGGGGGAGAGTGGGGAGTGAGGGAGTAGGGAGGGTGGATGTGGAGATAGTGAGAGTGGGAGCGTGGAGTGGGGGTGGGAGGGGAGGGGGGTGGGGGTGGGATTTTGAAAAATTAATTTTTTGAAACCCCTTGTCTTGAATACTTTCATAGGTTTCCTTCATTCCAACAGGATGCGCAATAATTTCTCAAAATATGTTATAGAATAAGATTAATTGAATGAGTAGACAATAATATTCACCACGTAGAGCCCCTAGTAAAATATACCATTATGGAAGGAAAGCATTACTCAGGTCAGTAGAAATAAACATGTGTGTTATTACTACACATTATCGGTTGAGGTACTTAGCAAGCTTTGAATTTCAGAACGAAAGTTTTCTGTGATATCTCTATATTAGGTTGATGCATTTATTGATGCATGTGATGAATTGATTGTGGATTATTTATTTACTTGTTGAAGTATTGGATCAGTTTCAGTTAACATTAACAGATTTTCGAATTGAGCATCGAGTTGCGACTAACTCTCATAATCACAAACGGATTGATCACAAATTTGAACAAATTAGACCCTGTACATTTTTGTCATGTCATAAAATAAATAAGAGGTTTTATAGAACCTCCAAATGATAAGATTTCAGAATAGTTTGACAGTTATATTGGCGTATGCGTCGATAAAAATAATAGGGATAGTACGTTGACGATGGTTGTAAGTAATACAGTATCATTAATCCAGGGTTTGTGATGGAAAGTTAATTTAAACATTCTTTAATAGGAGAAGAGATTAATATACCCCCCTTCCCCATATTTAATTAATTATCTCATTACCTACATTTGACGTAGTTAGTTAGAATGATAAAATACTTGTGATTCGTCTCCGAACAATGAGGAAATCCATTTTCAATTACTCTGATGGGTTTCCTACTTTGATGTTAGTCTAATAAATAAAATAACATCACTCATAACCTTACAACACGAAAGGAAGTCTTCTACATAAATAATACTTATCATTTTGAATTAGATATGGAAGTCTTTACAATTATTAAATCTCGTTTTCCCTCAGAAGACTGCAGAAAGAAAAAATTTCATTAGACGATAAAAATAATGTAACTGATGAAGAATTAAATTTAAGTGATTTACAATAAAATTTACTTATTAGTTTCATTTATAAAATTCTTAAATTTATCAGAAAATTTACGTATATAATATTTAACATTTATTTTTATAAAATATTATAAAATATATCTAATTTAAATATTGCGAATATATATATTATCATATGAATAGTATATATTTATTATAAACAGGTAACATTGTTTAAATTAACATATTAATTTATAAGATAATATGTAATAATGTTTATATGCATAATATAGGTATATAGTGTTGCTAGTAATTCAATTATATATTGACTAGATACGTAGTAATTACTTATTGTACAATAAATATAGTCGCTTGACTATACACTATATATATGTATAGGGTAGAAAAGATTATAAGTATATATATATATTCAGTGGCGCAGGCTGTCTAAAATGGATATGTAGTGTGGGCATTTGTATTCATTTACTCAATCACACAGCACCAATTTATAAATAGTAGCTAAGATAATAGATATTTGATATAAATAGTATTTTATTAATTTATCTATTTTATGAAGTTAAGTTTCACATACAGTATTTGATATTGATTATTTAATTTAATTATTTTATTATGATGTTCAGAGATTTTTTTTTTTTGGTAATGTTGCATAGTGTATTATTTAATTATTATTTTAATTTTATTTATATATTTATATATATATTATTTAATTTTTGATTCAAGGATTTGAGTATGTTTATTTATTAGCAGAGTATTATCGCTGTTATTTGTTATCATTATTATTAAATGTTATTAGAATTATTTATATGGTATTATTATAGATTATTTCTTTAGTCTCCTCCTTAACAGTGATGATAATCGTGTATATAAGCTAAAAGTAAGCGAATCATCCGGTAATTAATTTTTTTGTTATTCTCATTTATTTTTGTTATAGTTTTAATATTGGTTCTTTAGTTATTATTTTATTTTTATTTAATTATATATTCCTTTATGGTGTAATTTAATGTATAAAGTTAAGGATCATACTTATAGCCTCGTTTTCAAGTCTGATTCCCATCTTATTTGTAAATTGTAGTTTTTAATTTTAATAGTATTAATTTCTTGATGCCTATCACTTCATTTTATGGGGTCTACCCATCCTTTATTCCCTTATAAAATCTACTCATCCAATAAAGCTACTAACATTATCTATTTATTTTTTTTTTTGTTTATTTATTGTCAATTTGTAATTACTTAGCGGATTTCTTATTTGGGAATTTGGAATATGACCGCAGGCAACCATTATAGTCGTCAACTATAAAGGACGGTATTCGGTTCAAAGTCCCTTTATGCTTTCTTTATTCTTCATTTTTGTTATATTGTTCTTATTTTATTTAAATGTATATTTCATTTTATTTATAAGTATTTAGACTGAGGGTAATCTCATTCTCTGTTGAGTTTTACATTCTTCCTATTATCTATCTGTTTTTATTATTTATGATATTATAATGTGTCCCAGATTTTATGATATTAGTCTCTGCAATTATATATTATGTTAATTTTGATTAATTCATAGTTGTAATTTTTCGTATTGCATTATTAATGTTTATAATTTAATTAATTTATGTCTTATATTTGATCCATAATACTCATACTAGTTAGTAAATAGGCTGTTATTTGTAATGGAGATCTCGATGTAGTTCCCAATATTGTGATATTTATTATCAACATTCTCATATCATAAATTTTTCAGTGTTTATTAAAATTTATATAGTAATTATATTAATTATTTTATTTATACTTATTATAAGTCTAATTCCAAATATACATAAATCGTATACATTAGTTAATATTATATTAGTATTTAACCATACAAGGTTGTAATTAGTTTCGGTTGAACATTTAAACCTATTTATAATTACTCCTTTTAAAATTTAAGTATGCTTTTAACGTTAAATATAAGACTCCACATGTAATTATCCTGAAACTTAGAGCATAAAGTATAAAAATCTGATGGAAGCAAAAATTGCCTTACGAGATCTATTAATATAAATTTAAAATAGAAAATTATTTTTTACGAAAAAACTAGACATGAGTAATGAAAGCGGAGGAAAAAACTCAAAAGAATGAATACTTTTAAGTGCATTGATATACCCTTTTATATATTTAATCAATCTAGACATCATATGGATAACTACTGTCGTTAACTCTCGATAATGAAAGGAAATTAATAGGACTACCAAGTTAAACTAATTTAATGTTCCAGATATGATAATTCTTATTGAGCTCGTGGCTTGTTTATTAATCAATTCAGCTATAATAATGATTACTTGTGAACTATCATCATATGAATATCTCTATAGAAATAACTCTGAGGTATTCTTTCACTTAGATTTTGATACAGATTAATCTCTTTTAATACAATGCATATCTGTAACATATCATTATCTCTTTTTTAATATTAGATTTATATACAATGGTTAAACCTCTACAAATACTTTAAATTTCATTCATCAGTTGTTTTACTTATACTTTTTGTATATAGTATTTATTTTGTTTATATGTTAATTCTATAGTTGATTTTTTTAATAGGTTTTGAGCTCAATATTATTAAAGTTAAGATATTAGTTTGCATGTATTAATCATGTAATAAGTATTATAATTCTGGTTACTAAGCTTTCGCGTATTTATCTTGCAGCTAAGATTTTTATTTGAGGTCAATATAATAAAGTTAAGGATAGTTGCAATCAAAATTCCAGAGAGGTGAGACAACTGAATTTACTAAGCACCTATAATATATCCTGGGAATTAATTTCGAAATAAGAAAATGCCTTATTAGCCTATATGGTGCAAAATAAAATAATAGATGAAAATTTGCAAGAAGATACAACCGAAACATTTGTTACTGATTTTCGAACAGGGGAGGAGGCGGAGCCAGCTACCTCTTCAACCAATCACGAAGCTTCTAACACAAGGAAGCGTGACGAAGACCACGCCTTAGCATCTGCCAATCACAAGCTTCAAAGGAAAGTAGCAACCAATCAGGAGAAGCCTGAAATAACTCCACGTGGAGTACTTAGAGATTGAAAAAGGCTTCAGCATAGTGGCTCGCGCCACTTTAGAGGGTGAAATGTTGAAACAAGTAAACCAAAGGATGATGGGCAAGCATATCACCTGTGTAGATGAAAATCAGTTTTTTGAAATTAAGCACAAATCTAATAACGAAATGTACCGAGGGTAGTAAAATTATTATTGAAAAGTTAAAAAGGAATATTGATTATAATTATAAGCAACAAAAAGAGGATGATTACATAAAGAATTTAATAGATAAAGAAAATAGAGCTTTAAATATTGTGGAAACAAAAATCTTTGGTTTGAAAAGAAAACGTAGAGTTGTTTTCGGATATTTCAAATGGTTACGCACTGATGGTGGTGCCAGATTCCTGTATTGAAGAAATTATAAGAATATTTCACCTGCAAGGCCACATGGGCATTAACAGAACGCAAATTGCAGTAAAGTCAGAGTTTGTTCTTAGAAGTATGCATAAACGTGTAAGGGATATTGTCCGCTCCTGTGAGCAGTGCCAATTGAGTAAGATAGGTCGTTCCATAAACCCTGAATACGGTAAATACAAAGAGTTTAATTTAAGTTCGAGACTTTAAACGTAGATATAGTTAAGTTACTGCTTTG
>JABUQX010133373.1:12500-15957 GCA_015478945.1 Trachelipus rathkii | reverse complement strand
ACATAGTATTCATATTACTCATCCATAAATATATATACTACTACTATATATATATTAATATCATACATATACTATATATAATATCATGATATATATATAATTGATATACTCAATTCATATAGGCTCTTTTCTGCCTCTCCCGTGTAATATATCAATAAGAGCTATTGATTCTCTCCCCATTACTACATAGTGCTCTAATTCACAATCGAAACTATATACAATATGTGAAAACATTCACATGGCAATACAACGTAACATTAGTAAATACAACCTAAATTTTGGCCAACTATCTAACACCATCTATATTAAATAGGCCCATTCTGAACAAAAGAGATAGTATATATAATATATAATAGTAATATATATATATTATATATCTATATATATATATATATAGTATATATATTATACATATAATAATATTTAATAATATATATAATATATAGATCAGGCCGGTTTACGGGGGAAGCACAGAGGCCGGCTCCTAAAAAAAATAAAAGCAACCACTAATATAATAAAATAATTCAAATTACTATTTATTACTTTTAAAAAAAATGTACTTGTTTACGATAATAAAGAATTATACACAAGATCATTTATCTCGTGCGACAACATTTTTTTTCATAAGGATCATTGACTGGAGGAATTTCAATTTGTGCCTCCAAGAAAGCATAATTATAATGCTATTCAAAACACTGGTTTGTCATGCAACGTAAAAAACCTTTATGTCTTTATTGTGTCATTTTGAGATTTTCCACAACCTCTTCTGAAACACGTCATAAAATAACTCCCAAATTTTTGCAACGTTTACCTCATAAGTTAAAACTAGAGTGCCCCTTTGCCAATAAATATTATGTAACAAAAGAAGAAGAAAAACTATTTCAAAAAAAAACAGTTAAGTATAAAAAAAACTTATTTATAAATAATATATATATATAATATATTATCATATATATATAGAAATATATATATATATATATATATATATATATATATATATATACTAATATATTAATATATATATATATAACTATACATATCAGAGAGAGAGAGGAGAGAGGAGAGAGAGCGAGAGAGTATAACTAAAATACTATATTGAGACCGGATGGCCAAGTGTAAGAAGCGAAGGAAAAAGTCCCAGATTGGGGACTCATGCTGGGGCAACGCTAAGTTCGAGCACGTAAAGATTTTAAGTGTATGATTAGTGGCTGTATTTTGCCACCCTGGTCAATCAGTCTAGGATTTAACTCTAAAACTGCAAGGTAGAAGCCATCCTCCTCATGATAGAAACTGTGTTATGTCAATAAAATTAAGAATGCATACGTGGTTTCTGTGATCTATGCTGAATTTATTGGAAACTACGCATGAATAAACTGTTTGCCAAAGTTTTTGGATCACGACAAGCAGGATTAAAAAATGGAGAGTAATTTTTGACTCTTGACACCAAGGTGTAATTGCCGGACGGACACAGGTATGGTAGAACTTAAGGAATGGTTTTTTTTAAAAGAGGAAGAAAAACTCCTCCGGTTCTTTTTCATATATGTACAGGGGTTGGTAACTCTGGGTACGAGTTTCCTGGTCTGTTATTATTTTGCAACATTTTTTAATCAAAGGGTTACGTGACAATTGGGGCAATTAACACCCGGTAATTTTCAAGTTACCTTGTTTCTATAATTTTCAAGATTTGATGTTTTGAAAAATGTCGCTACTCATTGAGCTGAGTACGTGATAGCCTGGTTTATTTTTGTTCAAGATTTGAAATATGTATTTGTTTTGTCCCGGCTTTTCATGCTGAAATTTAATTATTGTATATGGAGATTGACAAATGTTATAGTTTAAAATTTATTATAAGATTCTTTACTTAATGGTGTACATTCAAGAAAGGAAAATGTCATGATATGAATTATAAAATTACGAAAATCTTTATTTCCATTATTATACCTCCGCCGTTAACAGCAGACAATAAGAGGAAAGAACTTTCACGGTTAAAATATATATATATAATAC
Source organism: Trachelipus rathkii (assembly GCA_015478945.1). Taxonomy (NCBI): domain Eukaryota; kingdom Metazoa; phylum Arthropoda; class Malacostraca; order Isopoda; family Trachelipodidae; genus Trachelipus; species Trachelipus rathkii. The sequence continues at coordinate 13,950 of JABUQX010133373.1, read as the reverse complement.
TATATTAATAATAATATATATATAATATATATATATAATATATGTATACTATTATATTATATATATAATTTTTATTTGCCTCCCCATGTTTTCGGTTCACGAGCCGCCACTGATATATATATTATTATATATAATATATATATATATATATAATAATATTATATATTATATATATATAATATATATATATATAAATATATATAATATATATATAATATAATATATATATATAGAATATGGCCGTATATAAAGCATGGGGCCCCAGGGCCCGGCCCAGGGGCGGCAAAATCTGGAGGGCGGCAAATCGGATCATCGTTGAGGTGCTGAAGCTGAAGTTATATTTCAAAGGTCATTGATGAATAACGATAACACAGAGGTAATCATGAATCATATGCATCGAACTTCTTGCGTTTACTGTCGAGAATATGACCAGGTAGACGAAAAGCACAAGACCAAAAGAACTTTATACAAGCGATGATTCCATTTTATTGGAAGGTTAGTGAAGCTCACGCAAAGACTACTTGCAAAAAAATGGGATTAATCAAAATTCAGACATAGATTTTTTTAATTCTTAGAGAATTTATCCAGATAAAAGTAGATTCTTAACAAAATCCTTATCCCCTTGAACGAGAAACAATTTGAATTGAAGATGTGTGAAACTGGCATTTAGTGTTCTCTAACAGTCAAGGATGCGTCTTTAGGTCCGTGGTAAACTTTTTGGAGTGGTTTTTTTTTTTTCGGTGTTGGATCTACAGTTTGTAAGCAGAAGGAGCATGACCAATACAAAAATTAGACTGACATGAAAAAATTCCGTTCGTCATCGTGATTGTGATGTTGATGCTGAAGAGACTAAGTAATTCATATGTAAGTTGACAAGCAGTTGCTCTCTCAATTAGAAGAAGAAGTAAAATATTGGAGAAGGTGTACTACAAAGAGTTATTGCTGCTATTAGGAAACTTTCCTCACGGGGGTTACCATTCCGAGGCGATGATGAAATAGCTGGCTCTGTTCGAAATGGAAATTTTATGATGTATCAGGAACTTATTGCAGAATTTGACATTTTTTAACAAAATCACCTATCTCAATGTCAAAATTCTGGCAAAGGAAGCACTTCTTATTATCACATAGCACTTACGAAGAAATCCAAATTATGGCTAGAAAGTAATCAGTGAAATAGTGAAGTGAAAGAAATTCAGGAAAGTAAGTATTTTTCTATTATTGTTGATTCCATGGCACTCCAGACATTACTCATAAAGATCAGCTGAGCTTTATCATCAGATATGTTAGCAAAAAAGGTACGCCTAAAGAACGCTTTTTAGGATTTATTAAAAATCCTGGTCATACAAGTAAAGAACTAGCGGAAACGGTGATGAGTTTTCTCAAAGCAAATGAATTAGACATAAGCAGTTGTCGGGGGTCAAACGTATGATAATGCTGCTAATATGTCAGG
>JABUQX010133373.1:0-7500 GCA_015478945.1 Trachelipus rathkii | reverse complement strand
AATTTATTCTTATGTATATGCACACATGCATGCATAGGTTATTAGCTAATTTCACATCCATGTAACTAAATCTCAAAGACTTTTTACTGATTTTGAGAAGTTTCATTTTCTCAAATTAATTTACCCTCTTTGTTGATACTATTCAATATATGTGCATGTAATACCATTACACTCATTCTTTTTTCTGGGTTTCTAGAGCATATTAAACAATCTCAATTTTTAAATTTAACCTACTGTCGAATAAATTGGTGTGTAGCTACGTCTGTATAACTTTATAGAGCAAAATGATTATCTAACCTGTTGTAGAACAGTACATGAATATTATATCATAGGATGAGATTTAGCTTCGAGGATAATGCAATTTAGGATAACCTTGAAAATATTCATTTCGACAGGTTTATCTAGCCTTTTTGGGAAGTTTCTTCCTTAAAATTTTCCATCTAACAAGGTTCAATTTCGTAATAACTATATATATATATATATATATATATATAATATTATATATATATATATATATATATATATAATAGTTAGTATATATATAATATATATACTATATAATATATATATATAATATATATATATATATATATATATATATATATAATAGTAAAATATATATAATATATATATATATAAATATATATAATAAATATATATATTTATATATTATATATATATATATATTATATATATATATACCAATCCTATAATATATATATTAATATATATATATATATATAATATATATATAATATATATATAGTATATATAATATATATAACATAATATAAATATATATATATATAAATATATATTATATAAATATATATAAATATATATATATATATATATATATGATATATATATATATATAATATAATTATTTAAATTTATAAAATCATTTTGGCTTGCTTAGAAACACCAGCATTAAACTCTCAAAACAAAAAAAAAATATTGTAATTTAAGTATTACATGAGAACTCTACAATTAACTCTTTCAGGGAAAGGTTGTTTACATATATTATAGTATTCACTAGGTTCAAGCGTCTCACTGTTATAGATCCTGCTATAGCGGCTGTTATGCGACTTTTTTAAAATACTCTTAAACTTCTCTAGGTTATAGAGTTTTGAACGTAAACCCCGTATTTTGAACTCCTTCATCTCTAAATGATGAGATACAGAGTTACAGGTACTGTCAAAAAGGATACACCGACAAAGGAAAAAAAATTGGTAAAATATGATATATATTTAATAATTTCAGAACAATAAGATCTCGGAAAATAATATATTAATTATTTCTAGATAATTTGCAAATCGTTTTGCCTATTTCCTTTCAATTATCTATCTTTTAAGACTGAGGGTTATTAGCATGTAAATTTGCTCTTCATATATATATATATATATATATATTATATAAAATATATATATTTAATATACATATATATATTATATATACTATTTATATATATGCATAATATATATATTATATAGAATTATATATATATATAATATAAAGATATATACTTATATATATATATATAATATATATATATATATAAATATATATATATATATATTATATATTATATATATATATTATATATAGTATTATATATAATATATATATTTATATAATATATATATATATATATATATATATATATATATATACTATAATATATATATATATATATAATATATAATATAGTATAATATATAATATATAATAATATAATATATATTATATATATAATATATATATATATATATATATATTATATATAATCATAGATATATAATATATATATATATATACTAATATATATAATATTATATAGATATAATAAATTTTTATATTATATATCTATATATTATATATAATATATAAATATATATATATATATATATATATATTTATATATTAGACTATATTATATATAATATATATATTCTAGAGTATATATATAAATTATATATATATATAATATATAATAATATATATATATATTAATATATATATATATATATATATAATAATATAATATGTATATAAATATAGATATTTTAAATTATATATCTCCTAAAAAAAAAAAAAATGGAAATTGGAGTATTACATGAGAACTCTACAATTAACTCTTTCAGGGAAAGGTTGTTTACATATATTATAGTATTCACTAGGTTCAAGCGTCTCACTGTTATAGATCCTGCTATAGCGGCTGTTATGCGACTTTTTTAAAATACTCTTAAACTTCTCTAGGTTATAGAGTTTTGAACGTAAACCCCGTATTTTGAACTCCTTCATCTCTAAATGATGAGATACAGAGTTACAGGTACTGTCAAAAAGGATACACCGACAAAGGAAAAAAAATTGGTAAAATATGATATATATTTAATAATTTCAGAACAATAAGATCTCGGAAAATAATATATTAATTATTTCTAGGTAATTTGCAAATCGTTTTGCCTATTTCCTTTCAATTATCTATCTTTTAAGACTGAGGGTTATTAGCATGTAAATTTGCTTCACAATAAAATTAATTTTCTGACCCAATTGGGGAAAATAAATAAACAGGAGATTTCTTTGTGCGGGAGAGCGCTCAAGACTCCCGAGGGCGGGTTGAAGCGCGCAGAGCGAGGAGAGAGTGCATGGCGCGGTGTGTCACTTCTTACCCCTTTTACCACAAGACACTAATAAGAGAGCCCGAGGAAACAGCCAAAAGATAACACACCCCTTTTTAGCCCCGCGCAAAACGCACATAAAAATAATCGAAGCGAATCCAATCCACTCTAACACAATCCGATAAAAGGCTTTCTATATATCCGATAAAATATCGATATCTCTCAAAATCACTGGCTTGATTTTAACCCAGTAGAACCCGTTCCAGGGTTAAAAGTTCGATGAACATTAAAAATTAGAGTAAATGTTTACTTTAAACCTTTCTACCCACTATCAGAAAAAAAAATATGAAGAATTTTTTTTGCTTTTTAATACAGTTTAAATTATGTCTCAAACGAAAATAAACAAAGAAAAAAAACAATATAAAAACAAGTAAACGTAAAATAATTTGCGCAAATAAACTTTAGGTATTAAGAGTAAGAGTAATTCTGCCTGTATTAATTATTGAATATAGATTATTATTGTAAAAGTTAACTTTACCATTAATAAAACAAAATATTCTTAATCATAACTTATTATTAACATTAATATATTGAAAATTTGCTCATTTCTTTCTAACATATTTGAATATTAATATAACTATAAATTATCAAAAGTTTAAAACTCAGAAAATGTAGAGCAAAACTAGAATCATATCAGCTCTTTTCAGGTGAAAGTCTATTACCTTTTAACTGTAGATTAAGTTGCTACCTCATGATTTTTTGCCAGCCTCACCGCATCGTTCAGTCGCTGACCAATGTGTTAATGCGCCACCTCACGACACCGCAACCAAAAATTAGGCACCCGCACCACACCCGCCATTCGGTAAGCCTGTGAACAACCCATACTGTAGAACGACTGTACCTAAGTCGTCTGCCGTCTAACACTCACCCTCCACTGAAGTACAAGAATCAAACAGGACGGAATCATACGTATGTTTCTTGCAAGGTGTGAAGCAAGAGAATTTGCTTTTACACATTCCTAAAATTCGAGACTTAGACTAAAACTTATAAAACACTATTTCCTTATTATTAGGATTTCCAAAGATATCGCGTAAAGCTATTGCATGATATAAAACCTGGTAACAGGTAACTTTAAAAAGACTATCCATGATAGAAAAAGATTGTTCCGCTAGGGGCGGAAAATCCGAAATTGATTCAAATTAAAGCCACAGCTAAAACACAAGCAATTTACAATTGTTTATATTTAAAGCATAAGAAAATTTGCTGAGAATGACGTTGATTACTTTGAATATTCCATATTCTATTTCTATTACAGACATTTATATATTTCTTTAGATAAGTTTGATTTCAATTATCATAATCAGATAAATTGTTTATAATACATATAATATAATATAATTATATGATATATATATATATATATATATATATAATATATATACGATATATAAGTATATATATATTATTACATATATAATATATATTTATATATATATATATATGTTAGTTGATGCAGGTAACATCCGCATCCGATCCGCACTTATTAAAGATCCGGGCATCCAGCGGCTTTGCAATCCAGTAAACCTATATTTATTGTCGAGATTGGATAACGAATTTTATAGATAAAAATACTTAAGAGTGGATTTGAAAATGAAAAGGAGTCGTAAAACTATATTTCAAAAACCGCTGATTTTCCATAACGTTAATGATATCAAAACATTCCAACTCGCTGGAAATAGTACACTTCATATGATGAAGAAGGTATTGCTCCAAAGAACCTTCTTGGCATTGTACGCCAGTTCGTACATATCCTACAAGGTTTCAATATTCTTCCTACATGTGGAAAATGATGGAAAAAGAATAGTTATTGCTCAAAGGAAACCTCTTTTCATTGTACGCCAGTTCGTATTCAAAAGTTAATATTCTTACTAATGTTGGAAAATGACAATCATATCACACTGCATTGAAGCTATTTGAAACCCATTTGAAGAGGGGATTACCAAAAAATCAGTGCAAAGCTAAGTTCTGTTCTCCGATGATAATACCATTAATCTCAACGCTAAGGAGCATTTTGAACCCGATGAGTTCAAATGAAAAGACGGTTAAAAAGAAATTAAAGAGGTTGTATAAAACTAAAGCTAGAAAAAACGCTTGGTCTGTGGAAATTAATGACCTTCAACTATTGCAACTTTACTAGATCCCCGTTATAAAGGAAGTTTTTTTTGAAACAATATTAGACCAAGTTATATCGTCACTTTGTGATGCAGTGGAAAAACTGTATTAATTCGCCATCCCTTTTAAGGATAAAAACGAAATCTACAAGAACCAACACCTTCTACAATTAAATCAATAACAGATTCACTGAAAGAATTCTACAGTCCAGTAGTGATGTAAGAAACACACGCTTACCAAAAGATGTATGCAAATGATTGAAAAACTATCACCAAGTAAAACGACTAGATACAATGATAATACTATCAGTTTGGTGGCAAAGTTAAACCAAATGTTTGCCCCACGTTGAGTAAACTTGCCAAGAAATACTTGTCCTCGTCCCAACTAGTGTTTCCAAGTAGAGAGAGCATTAGCAATGCTGGGCTGAATATATGATTGAAAAGAGAAAACAGATCTCAGCAGAAAAGCAGAAAAATTGATGTTTTTCAAGCCCAAACTTCTATATTTGAATTTCATTATTAGTGCAAAAAGTAAAAAATCCATTGCTAAAATCTTCTTCATTATGCAGAGGTTGGGGACAAGAGTTGGTGGGTGCATTTAAGTTGGGTCCGCCGCCCGCACCCTGTAACATAATTATCTAAGTCGCACGGTGACTAGATGCAGGCTAAACCTCGAAAATACTACTATATATATTTTTTTTTACAGTGGCTCCACCACCACTCACGGGCAGAGCCCTATTCAAGAGGGGGGTGCACGCCTTCAGAAGTCAACAACTAACGGCAAATTACGCAGATAAGCGCAGACACAGGCTTTGAAGTGAAGAGATTAAATTCAGCAGGAGAAAACAGAAGATGGAAGAAAATTCCACAGAACAGAGGTGGCAGGAAAGAAGAAGCACCGCAGCGAACTGGTTGGAGTTACCAATATCAACACAAAACTCATGTGCAGATACAGCACCTTTGTGCTACGAGGCGACGTAAAGGTGGTGGTACCGCCGGTGATAAGTTCCCTCGAGCACCTGCACCTGCGGTACTATAGAAAGGGATAAAGCACCAACACCGCGCCGCAAAGTATATATGGTCAAGTGAACCGGAAAGTACGGGACAATTTATAAGCCTTTTGGCCTTCTACTCGACCCTATCTAAAAGCCGGTGAAACCAGAGCCGCCCAGATATGAGAGCAGTACTCCATACAAGGCGGATGAGGCCCTTGTATAGCTGGAGCTAACTGAGAAGAGGAAAAAAGTCTCGAACTAACAGAACTCCCAGTTTCTTGAGGCCGCCTACAACCATGTGTGGGATGTGAGTTTCCAAAGACTTTTTGTTAATGTTAAGGCAAGGATGTTATATTGTCAACAGGAGAGATGAGGGAACCGTCGAAAAGAATAGGAAATTGCAAGTGTCTTGAGAGGGAGTTTTTAGAAGTGATTTTTAAAAAGGAATGAATTTTCACAAGGTCAGACGACCCCACCCGGAAATTCTATCCAGATCAGCGAGAAATAGAATCGGAAAGATTAAGACGAGAGCAATTCTCGAGAAGTAAAAGAAGGAGCAGAATTGAAATGAGTTGAAGAATGAAGGGTTGAGTCATCGGCATATGAGTGAGTGAAAAGAGTTAGATGTGCAAGTGAGAAGATCCTTAATGAAAGTAGGAATAAAGTAGTGATAAAAAGACAGAACCCTGAGAACACCACTATTAACAGAAAAGAAGAAAGAGGTTGCCCCCATCAACAACAGCCGATATTGAGCGATTGAAAGAAACTAGACAATAGTAAGCAAAGAGAAGGAGGAAACCCAAAGGGAGGGGAGGGAGCTGGAGAGCAGTGACGCATGCCATACCCGGCGTAATGCTTTGATATTTCAGCACCATTACGCAAGTCTCCCCGGTGTTCCTAAGGGCGGAAAACCATATAATCAGTTAAGATAGGAAATTATATCGCCAGTAGACCTCGAGCGCCGAAAGCCCTCCTGCGATTGGAAAGAAGTGAATGAGATTCCAGACATGATCTAAGAAATGAGAGTGAAGAAGAGTTTCAAAGACTCTTAGATAGAATACAAGTAAGAGCTATGGGGCGATAGTAAGAAGGATCACAGCGGCTTCCTTTTTTCGGAATAGGTGGACATGTGCGTGTTCATACACTGGAGGGAAGTTATTGAGACATGTAGAGTATAGTTGAACCGAGGGGCGGGGATAGTACGAGCACGGAAGCACACTTCTTCAAAACTCGGGGAGGAATGCCATCCGGCCACCCGCCTTTCCTAACGCTCGTAAGATTTTAGGAGCCATGACCCGATCGAATCGTAATCACCAGGCAAAGGGCTGGACACCTGAGAGGAGAAGGACGGCAGGAGGAGGAATGCCAGAACGCCTCCAGAGTGCAGCTTAGAGGAAAATAGGAGCCGAAGAGTTGGCCTTTTAGTTGGAGAATTAGCACCAGAACCATCAGAGGAACACAGATGCACGGAAAGACAGAATATTACAGAAGTGTTAGAGATGTTTGTTTTGGCCAAGAGGCCAGAGCAAGAGTTTTTACGTAGGAGCAAACACAACGGAGTTAGCGCACTTATCGTTGATGCAGAACCTAGATTTGCTCGTTCGAAGATATCCCTGCAAACGATTTCTAGACCACCGAGACAATCGGAAATTAGCACAACGAGTGATAATGACGCGACGAGAACTTTTCCACTCCGGATAGGCACTGTCTCTA
>JABUQX010133372.1:15000-30084 GCA_015478945.1 Trachelipus rathkii | reverse complement strand
GGGACAGGGTAGTTATTATGTTCTCTTTGATTATTCAGTTTGTTTATAAATGGATGTGGTTATGATGAGAACTTAGAGTGGCTTTGTTGGTTGAAGGTGGACAGGGCGAATGGTGTTGATGATGGATAGAGAATGACAGAAGGTCGGCTTAGGGGTGGAAAGTGGAGGCGCGATATGTAATCGGAGAGGACATAGGCGCCCTATTATGTTATGAGATCATTTGGTCTGCGTTGTTGTGTTAGTGTGTGGAGCTGTGCTGATCTGAATCTGAGAGAGCTTTGAGGAGGAGTTGGTCTGAGAGTAGAGTTTGGTATAGGAGTGTGTAAGGAGAGGCGTTTGAAGTAAGCGTTAGAGATTGTAGTTTAATGGGTGTATATCGCTGGTTAGTGGCCGAGAGTCTCCTTGATTACCCTGTGGGTAGTGAGAAGTATTTGTTTGTGTTGGAAGGATAGCGCTCGCAGCGCATAGGCGACATAAATGTTCAGAATTTTCATATTGTTAGTTGTCTAGTATATGTTGGATGAAAGGAACATCGTGTTGATCCAGAGTAGATGAGGTGTATAGTTTTTTGATTGAATGTGGTACGGAGTAGTGGATAGGGTGGCTACTCGCAATAATCAGTTGTTCGTGAGGAGTAAGACTAAGGTCACCTGGCCAGTCACCACTCTAGGGTGTTACATTGAAGGGTTATGTGTCGGGCTACCTGTGCGTAACATGTATAGTAATGGACTATGGTGTTAGAAAGATGAAAGATGTGCAGTTTTGAGGGTACAAAAAATTGTGTTCAGATGGAACAATCTTTAGGTAGAGTGTTATTGCTTTTCTAATCGATAAAAATGAGGATTGATATGAGAGCTGTTTCGTAGAACTATACCTCTTCGTGTGAAGATAAGGGTGTTTAAATTGAATGTCAGGAATAAATGAAAGTCTGTTGCAGTGGCTGGTCCAAGAACTAAGGTCTCTTTTATATCGTCTTAAAATAAGAGAAGCCGGACTCGCTTATATGCGTGCAAGTGGTGACCTTGGGAGATCGATCTGTGCGGTTGAGAATCGAGTAATAAAGCTGGATAGTTTTAGTAAGAATGCTACAGATGGAGAGACAACATTGATTGATTTAGGCTACGAGGGCACTGTATGAGGAAAGGAGAAAGATGGCATTAACTGCAGGATTGGGGGTGTAATGGCGACGGGTTTGGTAGATACGGTTTTGGTATATTGTTAATGTACAGCACACCTGGCCCTGGGCATGAGCCCCACAGTTTGACGATGATTGCCATTAAGAGGGTCCGTCCGAATAATCCATAAAGGCTAAGTATGAATGTTTATGCACCTGACGGACGTAAGGTTCTTACTAAACGGATAACATGGGAGTAGCGGTAAGGCCGGGGGCTTATTCTCTTCTGACTTACTCTCCTTATATCTTCCTATAACGGTTCTTGTTTCCGGATGAATGTTGGGCAGCTTTACACCCCAGTCGTGTGTGGAGTAGTGTAAGGTTGAATTATGAATATAATATACTATATTTATATATTATAGTATATATTTATTTATAATATATAGTGTTATATATATATATAAGATATATAGATTTATTATATTATTATTAATTATATATATTATATATATATTAACTATAGTTTTATAATTACTGATGTTTATATATATATATATATATATACTATTAATATAATATTATATAATATATTGTAGTGAGTAATAGAGGTACTCGACCTAAAAATCATGGCACGAAAGATCACGAGGTATATTAAAAAGAATTATTACAGACATTATTCATAGATCCTTTTATTGAATCACCTCAGTTAAGCTACATAATTAAAACTAACTTTATAATTTATCCGAATAGGACCGATAATTTTACAAACCGAAATTAAAAATAAAAAATAAAAAATAAATATAAAATAAAGATAATAAAATAAATAGATAAATTAAAATTTATTAATTTTAATAAATATATTTAGAATTCAGGTGAACATACGAGCAATTATGAATGTTACCTACACCATAAACTGTGATGCGGGACGCGCAAAATTATAATACAGATGAAAAAAAACATCATCAAAAGCACCTAAAGTATACGCCCGGATCAATTTTCTTGTGCGAAATTATCATTTAGTTAAACTTAAGAACCTTATTTCCACTTACAAGAATTATTGACTGTATACCCTATTAGAGTGCAGTATGAATAAATCTTGAAACTAGGCCTTGGATGGAAGCGTAATAAAAGTTAGGTTAGAAACTCAAAAAGACGTAGTCACACGATTTACTTAGATACTGTTGTGATCTGGGAGATAAAAGAGAGAGACGAATTCGTAGATCAAAAGTATACTATTTTGATTCCCCAACCACCCAGTATACCGTGAATATCCCCAGTTCAATTCAAAAAATGTACTGCAAAGGGGAACGAGCGATGCTCCCCAACCACCCTCACGCACTTGGAACAAAAGCTAGTATCGCAAAATTAGGGGTGTTTTGTTGGGTTGGGGGTGTGGACCGAGAAACCGACTAGTTAGTAGAACTGGAAATGAAAGAATTTTTCGTGAGCAGAGGAGAGAGAATGAGAGAAGCATTGAAGACGAACCTTCCTTGAAAGATGTGTTAGAGACATATGTTGATGCACCGACGAGTAGTCATCTCATCCAGAGAGAGAGAGAGAGAGAGAGATCATGAACAAGGAGCTTAGATGGTGAGTATGTCTACTAAAACGGAATTTTTTTTAGAACTTGCTTAGTAGCTAATATCTAAAGAGAAAGATTTTAATAATGTTTAGTGTTATTTAGAGATCTAAAAAGGGTCTCCCGTATGTCATATGTTCCCCTCTTCCGAGACGGTTCTATGCAAATCTCCAACAGGACATTATCAGTCGGATCTGACGCAAAGATACGACAAAGTTAGTGGCTCGATGGTTGTCTTATCGGATTACGGTTGCGAAAAGAAGTGCATTCAGGATAATGTGACGGTAAGATACTCCCGCTTCGGTAAAAGGCCGTCTCTTGGTTCTTCTTATCCAGTATGGAGAAAGTTGCATCGAGATTAGGCAGTGTGCTGGACCTGATTGGCCTAGCTAGGCTCCTCTGCTAATCTCTGGCACGCTCATCCTTCTGGAACTACATTCGTTCTCACGTTATCGATCTGAAGAATTGCCAAATATTCTAAATATATCTTATAATAGGAAAAGAAACACAGACCTATGGGCAGAAGAAGGTGTTGGTTCAGGCCATAAGAGTGTGGTGTGGGGTTATTAGTAATGCTGGTATTTCAGAGCTATTTGATACAAACTGTACTGGTTTTTAATATTGTCTCTGTGTGGCTAGCGTCGTTAAGTGAAAAGGAAATTGTAGAGTTAGTTGTGGTATGGTGACCCAAAGAAGCAGGGTATTCTAAGTAAGTAATCTTGTATTGATTTAGGCAGTTTGGAGATGAAGTGTGCGTGCGTTATGACCTATCCAATTCTCAGAACTGAACGTTTATTAATTTATGTGAGGATGTTACACGATTCAGGTTGGGATGTAGCGACATAAGACTTGAAGTCATTCGCAACCACTCCCTAAAACGAATCCACCACACCAGTTCCGCTTTCTCAGACTTCCTGAATCCTTCTCGGTCAATAAATCTCACTGATGATGCGCAAGTCCTTATGAGACCGACCGGTAATACTCATCGAGTCCCTTTCATCAAACTATTAATAACCACTTACTTTAATCATGAAATTAAGCTCCTTAAAACTAAACTCTGCACCCTCACAATTACATCTCCCTTATTTCCAATATCTTCCTTGTTCCTCTCTTCTGCTCACGTCTGCGACTCACCTGGCCCCCCTCCATTTATCTCTTCTCATCTACCAAAACTCACTATTCACATTCTCCTATAAATCTCCCGCATGTGCTTAGGTCGTTAATATAAATCTTTTCTTTATTTGAGTAACTTAGGTGTATACTAAGAGTAATGTCCTCCTGTTTACACCTAATTTAGTGCTGTGTGTTATTTTGAGCGATATTTTACATTAAAGATATTCATTTGCCACTCTGCCCACCAAAGATAGTTTATCAAGATCATTTTTGAATCTTCTATACATTCTCATCTTTCCTTATCTTAGATAAGCCCACTTTAGTATCTACAAAACTTCAGAAGAAAACTTTACATTTTATAGATGCCTCTCCTTACCTATGCGTACTTTGCATTATTTCAATTTTTATATTTCCGTTGTATATCCTCCCAGTTTAAAATATAATTTTAATTTGATCATTTTTTATTATCTTTATTTTTATTATTTTATTATTGTATTTTTGAGTTTTATTATCTAAATTTTTCCGAGTTCCCTTGAATCTTTAATTATATTACCTACAGCATATTGACCCTATGTGGGTACACTATACGCTCTCTTCTCAACTATTTCCTGATAGACAAATATGTAACTTAATATATATAATATTATAAGTAATATAATTACATCTCTAAATGATTAGTCTATTTCATATATTCACATAATATCCGACTCATTATATAATTCATCTACCATATCTTTGTCATGCACCATCTCTTCATTCGTACGTACCTTGGAACGATGAGTCCAAGAAAGACCTCAAAATGGCTGTAATAAAAAAAATATATTATATACCTCATATTTCTTTCGTGCCTGTGTCTACTCAGCGCGTCTCCTCATGCCTGGAGATCGTTAAGATCCGGTTGCCCTACGAACAAACTAGTTCATCGTGATAACCACCTGATCCAAATATGATGACTCATATTTGCCTGAAATCTGAGAATTAATATTAATTATAAGCTTATATTCTCTATACTATTTAATCTCTATCATTGTGTCAAGTTGCTATATAATGTACTAAATGTAAATGTTTTATCAATATATTATAATAATTCTATATTATATTTCAAGAATGAGTATTTATGTATAAATGTGAGAAAAAATTTTTCCTATTACTTCCCTATTTAAAACATAATGCTAGGTAGTATATAATATAGAGTCAATAATCAGTAATATATTCTATAATATAAAATGACTTTATAATCATATCATGTTCGACTCTTACTTTCTAGTTCAGCTATAGCCCTCTTATACTCTCTTAACGGCATTTGCTGAAGATATGTGCATTCTAAGATACTGTCTATATCAGTATAAAGCTGTACGCGTAGCGGCGCATAAATATGACTCTTGAGCGGCCGACTAATTTCCACTCGCGCGTGCCCTCCACCTCTATTCATATGAACCCTCCTTCGCTTATAGAATACCAAAAGGAGTGCCATTAAACATATGGCTGTTTCCTGTCCCGGGTCCTTTAATGAAGTTTTGGCTTATTGCATCTCAACCATAGCAAACTATCGTTAGATCAATAAAGTATCCGCACTGCAATACAGTGCCTGTGTCCTCCTCTAACTTGTCGCTCTCAGCCTTAATACTACTCAGCTTCCTTGTGGACATTCTCGCATTCCAGTCTTCTGTGAGTTTGCCCTTGAGCTCAAGTTAAAGTACTCCCTACGCGCATTTACAAGCAAGCGCACATCGTGTGCTTCCACATGTTGTCGGAATTACTGTGTTTAGTATGAATATAGTCTCTTGTTGGAGTTTTTACTATCCCCATCCTTTGCAATACGCGCTTTGCCCGTAAAGCCTCGGTATTCACCCGTATATATGGATGACATAACTTGTAAAAAAAATATAGTATATAATATATATATTATATTATATATTTATAATATTAATATTATAATTTATATATATATTATTATAATATATTAGATTTATATATTTAATATTATATATAATATTATATATTAATTAATATATTATATATATATTTATATATTAGTCAAATATTTTTATTAATAAAGTACTTGTATACTTGATACTTTCTCAAACAAATCTCTTAGATATAGTTAACTTGTTAACTTGTGAACCATATATATTACTTTGAACCCATGCCCTAGACTATATATATATATATATATATATATATAATATATAATATAATATTATTAACCTATATATATATATATAATTATATATATTATATTATATAAGCTTATTTAATTTTAATTACCCATTTTATTGTATTATTTTCAATAAATATATATATTAGGTACATAATTATGTATAGAATATATATAGTATATTACGCACTAATATCAGTTAATTAATTTGTCATATTGCATACGGCAGTAATGTCTATACTTTGTAGATATGGCGGTGGAGTAAGATTGATTACAGCCAGATTATTTAGTATCTCTTTCTCAGAATAATATAAGTAGATAATAGACGTGTATAAATACAATAGGGGCTGGAATATTCAGATAAAAGCTACCTTCCGTTTGTTGAAAGTTAGGTTCCGAGGAGAACTAATACTATAGATGTAAATTCTTATAACTCATATTTGGACAAGAAGGAAAAGCAATATATAGTAACTTTGATAAGCAGGTCAATAGTATATTTTGATATAAGATAATTAGTTAAGGATTATTGCATGAAGCATACCTATCTGCTTATCGTGCTTATATTGTTTGACGGTTAATCAGATAGATGGTTGAAGATGAAATTATTATATATAATAATATCTATATATAATAAAGATATGTAAATGTAATTTCTATACAGCTTTTTTATTTAAAAGTTAAAAAATGTTTACCCCATAATATACTTAGCATTAACTATTCTTTCTGCAGGTCCCATAGACTCCTCACCTTAAGTTGGCCGAGGTGGACTGCAGACTCTATCACTGCTTCCTATGAAGCGGTCAAGCAGGAACGCACCGTCGGCTGATGTCAAGCCTGTGTGTTCGCGTTGTCCACACATGGTTAGACAGAAAGAAAGAGGTGCGTAGACCTCTGCGAGAAGTCAAAGGAAGCGAACTCTGAGACAGCGAGGTGTAAGTCAAGTCTCCCAACCTGGACATTGCTGACCAAGCAATAGCTCTTAAAGATTGTATGTGTCCATATGGTATACATAGTCACGCTCACTTGGGGCAGGTGATGTGGCGGGACCTGTGAAATGGAAAGGAGTTAATAACCAGAGGTAATCTATTGTTATTTTCAGCTAGCAAACCTTAGCTTATTATCAATATTATTAATATTGATTATATTTGATAGCTACTGACTTTGCTGGCGGTGTTTGATATCATAAGGAGAATCTAGAAACCTGCTGGGCGATGTTTCCCGAGGCACTGAATCTAAGTTACTAAGACTATATTCCTGGGACAACAGTGTTTATCCTCTCTATTGGCAACGAAATTCTTTGCGTAGCAACTTACTCTCGGCTCTTGTACTGCGCTCTTCGCGTGCCGTAATTATACTTAGTATTATTGGTGCAGGTTGTTGTAGGTATATCACGTGTCTTAGATAGTTCTAGATGCTAGGATTCCATTGAGATTCGGATGGGATAGGGGCCGTGTCTGACTGGCGTGAGGAAGGTCTGGTCACGTTAATCTAATATGTTTGTAAAGGAATTGTCATTTACTAAGAATTATAGCTTTCTGTGTAGGAGTGGAAGATTTATAAGTCTGTGTGTACAGGACGCGAGAGACAACTAGAAGAAATTCTATTTTTCGATCGATGTAGAAAATAGGAAATAAAAATAATTGGGTCTGGTTGTCTGACTTGTTGAGCTTCCTTGGATATTGAAAAATGCTAAAGTCCGCAACAAATATTAGATGTCCCTGCACCGATCATCTGCTCCATGATGTGAAGTATAAATAGGTGCGTAGTGCAAAAGGAATGATCCAAAGTCTCTATCGTCAGCTGATAAATGTATTAGGACGTGGAGGTAGTTTTTAGTGCAATCCGAAATGTCTCTTTATATAATTTCTGGTAAGGTTGGCCGGTGTTTTGTGGTGTGATTTGTAATTTGATCATTTGTTGTATCAAAAAATTTTTACGATATGCAGCTGCACCATGCGGGTCTCTTTGGTCAAGCAGTAGAGTATTTATAATATCGTGTCGACCTGAGGAGTGGTGGGTTCATTATATAAGTAAGTGGGATCAGTATATTTCGCTTGTGTGCCTTATGGTGAAATTTCTATGTTTGTTGTTGTTTCCTATCACTTGATGTAGTGGTTTGGAGTGCGGAAAGGTTTTTACGATTAGTTGTAGAATATAGAAAGTGTTTAGATTAGTATATATAAAATCTGTATAGGAATAACAGGAAGGTTGAATATAGATAAAAAAGAGTGATAGTTCATTTGATCGTTCATGCGATGCATTAGAGGTGTTTTCAGATCCGAAGAACACGTCATGATCTGTGTCAATAAGTGTAAGTCCTCTACAAGAATAATTACTAGAAGGATAGTAATTTTGTTTCTTAAGGGGTGAGGGATTATTGGGATATTAATGACTATAAACTCAAGTGTCTAATATATATAATAAAGTGACGAATTTGCAATATTTATAAGGAATATATATAAATCTGTACTGAAATATTATTATTATTTTTGCTGACTGATGCTTGAGATGTCAATCTATATTTACTGGTAAGGCACAGTTGAAGGCTGAAACAGTTTGTCTTATTCACTAATTCTACTGAAAATAGTATCTTGTAATCATATTCTGCGATTTGTTGCTAATTATATATAAAGGGAACTTTTTATTTAGGAAGCTTGGAAGTTTAAGTTTGATTAAGAAGTTATTTATATTTCGTTAAATTCATTTTACATATTGTTTCACGTGTTTTGATCAAGTTGGGTTTGGCTTGCTTTCCACATCATAAAGTCTCTTTTTGTACTTTAGAGTTATCTAATGGTGTAAGTTTAACTGAGAAAAATAAAATAAAAATGACGTTCTTTATTTCGAATTTATAATATATAGCATTGTCAAATAATATTTCTATTGATCCTACATATTTTTCGAAATATGTTTATGTTAATGGAGTTGATGCAGATACAATTTCTAAAAAAGTAGTAACTACAAACATTTACATTTAAGGATTTAAGAGTATTTCTATGAAGAATGATTTATTAAACTTTATCAGATAATTTTCTGGGGCATTTTATTTTCATTCTACTATTTGTCAACGAAAAATGGAACAAAATATTTGACCACCATGTAGCAAATTTGTTTCAGCAATAAAGTTTTTATATATTTCATGTTTTTGCATAATGGCACTGAGAACAACGTGCCAAAATATGATGGATAAGAAGACGACAAAATTACTCTTTTTATTATGAAACAAAAAATCAATAATATTAACAGATATTCTTTATTTTTATTTATATATATATATATATATATATATATATATATATATATATATATATATATATATATATATATATATATATATATATATATATATATATATATATATATATATATATATATATATATATATATATATATATATATAAAAACTTATATATATATATATATATATATAACTAACTGTATGTATATACATATATATATATATATATATATAACATATATACTGCTATAATATATATATATATATAACAACATATATATATATACTTTGCTATATAACTATACTACTATATATATATATATATTTTTTTTTGCTGGATTTATATAACAGAATCTGGATCGAATCTTCTTTTCCATCATTGGACTGCTTTTGTGATTCTGTCTGGCCTGGAAAAGTGCGAAGTTGGCAGAATATGTAAAGACAGTTCTTTGACCATAATGCTCTGCAAATTAATGGAGAAAATGGTCTCACGTAACACTCCCTGTTCTGGAGGAGGCCAGGCTTTTTCAAACTTCCATTTTGGTTTCCGCAAAAATCACTCGATCCTTGGTAAAACTAGACCATGACATCCAGGAAGCCCTCTCAACTAGTGGGATGGTTCTTGGTGTCTTTGACCTTGAAAGGCTTACGACACAACGTGGAGAACTGCAGTTCTCCTTAAACTCCATTCACTTGGTTTCGCGGACAACTCCCTCTTTTTGTCAAATGCCCTTTTATCACACAGATCTATCCAGGTTCGGTGCTCTTCTGATATTCTGTCACGCCACTTTACTCTGGATGAAGGCGTTCCGCAAGGGAGTGAGTTTTAAGTGTACTACTATTTGCTCTTGGATTTAATGATATTGTTACCTCCCTATTCCAACGACTGTCAATTTTTCTCCTGTATCCCGGTGACTTAGCATTATATCTTTATAGCCGGTGCCAGGCTGCCCTTTCTAGAGGCAGCACAGCTTCAACTAGCTATTAAATATTTCTGATGGCTAGCTCATGGCTTCCATTTTCTCCCACCAAAACCTCAACAGTGCTTTTTAAGAAAAAAAAGGAATCGAAGAACCTGCCACCTTTTTTCCGCGAATCTAACCGTATATGGTTCGCCCATTCCTGCAACTTCACAGGTCAAATTTCTAGGGCTCATTCGGGATGACCACTTAACATATGCACCGCACATTAAACTTCTGAAAATGACTTGTCATCGCGAGCTTGACCTGTTAAGTTATCTTGCCTCAAGATCTTGGAGTGCTGATCGCAAGTAGTTTCTACGTGCTTCACGTAGCCCCTAATCCGATCGAAACTGGATTATGGCTGTGTGCAATATATGGTCAGGCCTCCACAACACTACTACACCTGTTAGGTCCCATCCAAAACGAGGCGATCCATATCCCTGGAGCCTTCCGATCGTCCCCCCGGGTGAACCTTGAAGTTGAATCAGATGTGATGCGACTCTCTCTTCGAATGGAATACATCATGGGCACAAGTTATCTTAGCTTTCAAACTCCAATACCGTCTGCTCTGACACCTATTCTGCAGAGGCTCCTCAGAATCTAATTGCACAGCCTTGCAAAGACGGTTCACATCTTTAATTTCCTCAACATCCCTTTTCAAAAGGTGCTGTCTTACGGCGAAGGGTACACACCTTGGCTATTTCCCTCTCCTACCATACCATTTGCTTGGCTCTGACATCTCTCTCCAAATCTAGCCATCCTGCTGCCCTATTAAAAGCATCATTTCTGTCTCACGCCGCAGTTCACGATAAATTCTCAGTGTTTACTGACGGCTCTAAAATAGGAGACAGTGTAGGCGCTTCTGCTGTCTTTCCTGACCGCAACCTCTCCCATACCCTTCCCGCAGCTAATTTTTACGCCAGGTGGCACAAGCTATAATGATTTGCCCCGCTTTTCTCGAATTCTAATCGCCCTTCAAGATCACTCATATGTCGTTTATTCAGATTCGCTTAGCGCGCTACAGCGCTTAAAACCCTTATTCTAAAAAATGGTATCAGCTGTACAACAATTTCTTCGACTTCTCCACTTAAAAAACAAATTATTTTATGTTGGACTTCCCACTCATGTAGGGGTAACTGGCAATGAAATCTGTTGATAGAGAAGGCCAAGCTGACGCCTCTCTTCTCAGGTTGTTCCGAGGCCTCCCGGATGCTCATTCGACAGGGCGCTCATCTTAACTGATTACTATCCTGCTCTTCCGACGGGGCTTTCGATCTTGTTGGCAAGAGTGCTGGAGAGTGATCGGCGGGGAAGGAAACTCAGAAACATAAAGCCGAACATCGGTGAGTGGTCTTCCTCCAACAGACGAAAGCGCTTACATGAGGTGATACTTGCACGCCTCCGTATTGGCCACACTAATATCACTCAGTCACTATATGTCACGAGACCCTCCTCCCATTTGCAAATTTTGCCGTCGCCACCCCGCAATCTGTTCATCATATCTTCATTGATTGTTCCCATCTGGACCCTATTCGCTGTCGTTATTTTCCTATTTTACGGTCCATAACACCTTCTAAAAGATTATCCATATCTTATCTGAATCTTCCACTTTAGCACAATAACACTATTTTCTTGTATCTTTAAGAAGTGAATATTCTTTATAGCATTTGATTTTGTTATGTAATCTTAAGACTATTAACAATGCAAGGATAAAATTTTATTTAGTTTTATTTATTTTGACTGACTGAATATTGTTTGCCCGTCTGATCTTTCTTTGACATTTCATTCATATACTTGACAGACACTCCCATGGTGCTTGATTTCAGCCAAGTGTAGCCCACTTCATTGTGAGCCGTGGTGGGTCCTGTGCACTGAACTCAAAAAAATATAATATATATATATATATATATATATATATATATATATATACATATATGTATATAACATAGCAATATATATATATATATATACTATACATATATAATATCTATATATATATATAACATATATGTATATATATATATATGCTGCTAACTGCTAACTTAACTTGTAGCCAACCAGCAACAATAGTAATATAACCTTTACTGCACTACCTAATAATATAATAACCAACCTTATATATAACAATAATAACCCAATATAGCATATATATATATATATATATATATATATATATATATATATAACATATATATATATATATATATATATATATATATATATATATATATATATATATATATATATATATATATATATATATATATATATATATATATATATATATATATATTTATATACTATATATATATATATATATATATATTCACTATTGCATATTTAATCAACTATTTAACTATTTATTAGGTGATTATTTAGCTACAATTTGTTTAGTTCATCATAGTAAATGAGTTAAAATAATATTTACACTTTTTAACAAAATAGGCACTTTATATTACGAGTAGGCCTATGTACACTAGGGTGGAACGAAAATTTTTATTTTCTTTTTTTAATTTCTAATAGTGCGGAAAAGTTGCCTTTTGATGTAAAAAAGACAAAAATAAAATTTGATGGTAATCGGAGCATGCCTTGAGGTGCCGCAAGTG
Organism: Trachelipus rathkii; assembly: GCA_015478945.1. Lineage (NCBI taxonomy): Eukaryota > Metazoa > Arthropoda > Malacostraca > Isopoda > Trachelipodidae > Trachelipus > Trachelipus rathkii. The sequence goes on along the minus strand of JABUQX010133372.1, from coordinate 17,314 downwards.
CAATAACATTTCATAAATTTGAAATTTTTTGCTCTAATTCAACCTTTCTCTCTAGTTTCTTATTTGCACTATAAAAGTCCAATTACAAAAGTTCGTACTTTTTATGACCTTTTTATTAATAGAACAATAGAGCAAACTTTTTTCTTTGAGGCTTTTAATTTTAGGGTGAGGATAAAAAAAAAAAAATAATATAAGTCAAAAATAAATATTTTTACTAAAAAGATGGCGCTGCGTGCGTTTTGTGTTCAATGTGCAATTGTGCATTCGTTAGCCAGGCTGTAGTCGCTAGTTCCCTAGCAGAATTCACTGAGTTCAGACTTCAGAGTCAATGTAAGTGATACGGTATATTTTGAGAGTGTGTGTATCGTTATTATTACTATTGTGTAACAAAATGGCCCTGTCGAAACAAGTTAATACTAGACAAATGGTGAAATGTCCTATTTTCGGAAGTTTTAATGGTTTAAGTGTAGTAATGTTGCCAACATATGAAGATGTAATGAAGTGCTATTTTCTTGTAAGACGTAACCTCAAACCAGATACATCATCGAAGGAGCCAACTGTAAGTGAAATATCTTATATTTTAGCTAAGAAAATCGAAAAAGATGGTTAAAAGCTTCTATTCCTGCAGTTTCTAATACCCGAATTTTACAAATGATAAAAGCTTATCATGACAAGTACCGAAATTTGTTAAGATCTATAAAAAGAAAAGAATCAGAAAAGCATAATTCAAACCTTGTTACATTTAAAGAACATGCTAAACTCTAATTTGATATTGCTGCCTGCAAATGTTTAGACTTTCAACAATGTAGTTGTAAAAAAGAAAGGAAAGTCCTTATTTTTAGAGTAGGAATTTTTGAAAGATCAACGATCGTCCAGGAAAATGGTTATTGGTAATGTTGATAGGGTTACCACAAACGCTTTGTTATTGAAAGATGCAAGGAAAAGTAAAGAAATACAGAGGAAATTTAAATTTACTCAAGAAAATTCACAAAATACCACAATGATATCAATGTTTACTGATAGTGATGACAGCACGGAAAAAGAAGAGGAAGTGACAGAAAAAGTTCACTGTTAGTGATGAAGAACAAGAGAGCTTTTTACAAGAAGAGACAAATTTAGCAGGTTTTTGAGCATTACAAGAAACCAATAAAATAGCTCAAATGCGTATTAAACTGCCGCTTGTTGCATCCATATTCACGTGATCTCACAGGAATATCTGATAGAGCTGCTGCAGCAATAGCAAGCGTTACTTTGCAGGACTTAGGTTTAATAAATAATGATGACAAAAGTAAAGTAATCGATCGAGTGAAAATTAGACGAGAAGATCAAACAACCGGGAAAAATGCATTCAAGACAGTCAGGGTCTGATAACCGAAACTAGGGGATTGTTTATCGATAAAAGGAAAGACAAGACAATTATTAAAGAAAAGAAAGGAAATAAGTTTTATAAAATGGTTACTAAAAAAGAACACTTTTCGCTAATAGAAGAACCAAAATCAAAGTTTTTAGGCCATGTAACACCAAGATATGGTACCGGAAAAGATATTGCAGAGGGCATGAATGAGTTTTTCCGAGATAACGAACATAACGAACTTTTGAATTTTACCGCAATTGAATGTGATGGAACAGTTGTAAATACTGGAGTCAATAATGGTGTGATTTCGTTGTTGGAAAACAAAATGGGAAAGATCACTGCAATGGTGATTGGTTGCTTATTCCGTAGTGACTCCGAACTGCCTTTACCTGATATTTTTATTCTTTTGAATTAGGAAAACCAAAGTTTGTGGGGTTTAAAAGGAAAACTATTTAGCATCTTTGTAAAACCATCATGAGGCTTCTGGCACATTTACAGACCAGAAGAAATATTCTTCCTTAATTAGAAAATATAGTGATTTGGTACAGATCAGTGTAAGAAGTATGTATTAGCAGCATTTGAAGTTGAGCACCTTCTGTTGGGGGTTTGCCTTTTGAAAAACCCTATAAGAAACCTGTTAGTCAGATGTTTACATTTAGCAAATCAGATACTTCGATTGTATGTGGCAACTGAAAAACCTACTAATAACCTTCAAATTCTGGCTAACTTTATTGTAAAAGTTTATGCACCTGTGTGGTTTAACGTTAAGTTGACACCTTCATGCTCGAATGGTTTTAAACATCTATGGAAGCTTATTTCTTACTCATGCTGTCTAAATACTGATCTTTAAAAAATAATAGATCCAGTTATTCAAAGAAACGGCTACTATGCTGCTGCGGAAAATATTCTTTTGTCCATGTTATGCGATGAGCGCAAACATATAAGAGAGCTTGGTGTGTG
>JABUQX010133372.1:7500-10000 GCA_015478945.1 Trachelipus rathkii | reverse complement strand
ACCTCGTAGATTTGTTCCATATCATCTTAAAGTATTTCATTCCAAGTTTGAAGTCAATCGGTTAGCAACCGTGCCCCACGGGTGTCGGGTTGCCATGTTGGCCAAGCGGTATGCTTTCAAGCATTATCTTGCAACATTGTTATACTGCACTACGGGTGGGTTTATTGTGCGTTTTTATACCTTAGTTATACGTAAATTTCCTGTCAGATGAACTTCACACTGCACAGTGATCAAGAATGTATTAAGATAATTTACTTTTACGTAAGAGTAGAGTGTTTTAATATAAGGTTTTAACTTATTATTAAAATTAAATATGTCACGGAAAGAAATGTTTCTCATCAGTTCAATGAAAAATCAAATAACCGGAAGTAAACTCCCCTCTCGAGGAGATATTTTACGTGTCCTATTTTATAACTTGCTTACAGTAAATTTAAATTTACATGATAGTGCATCTCTTGTAATTGATGAATGTTTATTGTTCTGGAGAAAGGCACGTATACCAACGCAAGATCGTTCGGACTGCATCAAGAAATGTAAAAAGTTATACGAATATCATCGCCGACTAGAAAAGCAAAAAAAAAAAGTTATGTATACAAGAAAAAGAATTTGAAGATAGTCCAGATGATTTGTTCGATATATGCCATGAAATGCAATGAATATGATCAAAATAGAGGAAGATAGAATATTTTTACATATGAAGCGACAAATAGGACGTGTTGGTTGCATGTTGGGTATAAATAAGAAGGTAACAGCCGCAGAAGTACGGAAGGCTGAACGAGTAGCAAAGGAATTAAAAAGAAGAGAAAAGCAACTTTCGACCACTACAGATTCAGGTTAGTGAAGTTATGTAATTTAATTTTAAATAAATTTATTTTTTTACCAATCTGATGTTTTGCATATTATATTTCACAACACTATTTTCTGTCATCATACCGAGTAATCGTAGTTTAGTATGTATATTTCAGAATGTAATTATCTGTTATCCTCATCAGAGGATAGCGAAACTCAAGACTCCCAGATAGAAACTACAGCAGAAACTATTCAATCATCTAGCAATCCAGGTATGTCAGATATCATGAATAAGCTGAAATAGAAGACTGATGTGTCGTTTCAACTGGTACTCCCCTATTTCACCCAAACAGGCTAGGAAGAAATATTGGCTGCTGAGACTCTCGGCAGCACTAGATAAACGTAAAGTTAGCGACAGAGATGCTGTTCATATATTGACAGCTTGCGTTAAGACTAAATTTAAATCAGAATGTCATCAACCACACGTCCATTAAAAGGGGTAGAAAAAAGTTTCGTAAGCAAGCAATATTAAGCGTTAGATCTAAATTTAATGATTCGACATTAAACTATATATTCACTGAGATTCTAAAATGCTCCCCGATATTAGCGGGAAAAAATCAGTTGATCGACTCCCAGTGATAGCAACAGCTTTCAACGTAGAGCAACTTCTACAAAACTTTCATCGGGAACAGGTATAGAAAGATATCATCAGCTGTTTATGATACACTACAGGAATGGTCACTACTGGACACTGTTCAAGCTTTTGATTGAGACACAATTACCAGTAATACAGGGAGGCTAAACGATGACTGTTATCTTCTCGAACAAAAGCTAAACCTTGATATCCTGTTTTTTGCTTGTCAACACCATATTTATGAAATTGTATAACAGGGAATTTTCAGAAAAGTACAACTTTCACACACTAAAGAGTCAAATATGACCTTTACTTAAAAGGTTTCGAAAATTTGAACAATATTAACAAGGCACAATATTTGACATTGGAGGCAGATACAGAGGTAAGAACAATATTAAAAGATGATGTAAATGAGATCTTACAGTATGCCCAAAATAAAATTAAAAAGGATCAACCTCGCTACGATTATCAAGAGTTTTTGGAACTAGCAATAATTTTCCAGGTAATAGTCCATCACTCGGAATATATTTTCTGCAACCCGCGGCATACCACTTAGGGAGTTGGATTGGAAAAACATTAAATTGCCTAAAAATAAACTTAGAAAACAATTTAAAGTAACAACAATAGAGGAGAAAGCACTAAAACGAATATATTGCTTCGTAATAAAATGTTGTGTGAAAGCATGGTTTTCTACTACAAATGTAATTGAAGCTCCCATGAATGACATTAATTTTCTTAAAACTCTTTTAAATGCAAAACCCAGGATAAATCTATTGCTGAAAACGATTCATATTAGTCATTTATGTGGTGTTTAAGTGAGTAATGAATGGGCAACCCACCCGCCTACGATAAAAAATAAGCAATAACATGAGAAAAAAGATTTCCCAGAATATTAATAAAACAAGATACCATGCACAAACTATTGAAACCACCAGAGCTGGGCGTTGCGCCACCGAGTTGCGCCTATGCGCCCTATGCGCGCCTATGGCGCACTATCAATTCGTAGGCGCAAAGGCGCATAAGGGCGCAACAATTTTTAAAAAAGCGGATAGCAAAAGGCGCACAGCCAATTCTTTG
>JABUQX010133371.1:32500-63868 GCA_015478945.1 Trachelipus rathkii | reverse complement strand
AAGACATTCAGACATCCTGTTCCTCGTAATTGGGACACGTTCTTTTGAATAAAAGTACAATCAGAGTTACTGGCTTCCTGGTTCAAAAGTTACTGGAGTTAAAATTTGGTTGCTATTGTGTTTTTGGCATAAATCAATCCCTCATTTTGACCCATCTTACTGACCTATTATGAGTATGAAAGAACCATTCGTAAGACTTTCAGACATCCTGTTCGTCTTAATGGGACACGTTATTTTGAATAAAAGTATAATCAGAGTTACTGGCTTCCTGGTTCAAAAGTTACTAGAGTTAAAATTTAGTTACTGTAGTCAAATTAGCATAAATCAATCACTCATTTTGAACCCATCTTACTGACCGATTATGAGATTAAAAGAACCATTCGTAAACATTCAGACCATCCTGTTCCTCGGTGATTTGGACACGTTCTTTTGAATAAAAAGTATAATCAGAGTTTTACTGGCTTCCTGGTTAAAAAGTTACTAGAGTTAAAATTTGGTTACTATGTCTTTTTGGCATAAATCAATCCCTCAATTGGACCCATCTTACTGACCTATTATGGGTATAAAAGAACCATTCGTAAGACATTCAGACATACTGTTCCTCTTAATTGGGACACGTTATTTTGAATAAAAGTATAATCAGAGTTACTGGCTTCCTGGTTCAAAAGTTACTGGAGTTAAAATTTGGTTACTATTGTCTTTTTGGCATAAATCAATCCCTCAATTTGACCCATCTTACTGACCTATTATGGGTATAAAAGAACCATTCGTAAGACATTCAGACATCCTGTTCCTTTTAATTGGGACACGTTCTTTTGAATAAAAGTATAATCAGAGTTACTGGCTTCCTGGTTAAAAAATTACTAGAGATACAATTTGGTTACTGTTGTCAAATTGTTATAAATCAATCCCTCATTTTGCCATCTTACTGACCTATTATGAGTATGAAAGAACCATTCGTAAGACTTTCAGACATCTTGTTCCTCTTAATTTTGACACGTTCTTTTGAATAAAAGTATAATCAGAGTTACTGGCCTCCTGGTTCAAAAGTTACTAGAGTTAAAATTTGGTTACTATTGTCTTTTTGGCATAAATCAATCCCTCAATTGGACCCATCTTACTGACCTATTATGGGTATAAAAGAACCATTCGTAAGACATTCAGACATCCTGTTCCCCTTAATTGGGACACGTTCTTTTGAATAAAAGTATAATCAGAGTTACTGGCTTCTTGGTTCAAAAGTTACTGGAGTTAAAATTTGGTTACTATTGTCTTTTTGGCATAAATCAATCCCTCAATTTGACCCATCTTACTGACCTATTATGAGTATAAAAAAACCATTCGTAAGACATTCAGACATCCTGTTCGTCCTCTTGATTTGGACACGTTCTTTTGAAATAAAAGTATAATCAGCATTATTGGCATTCCTGGTTCAAAATTACTAGAGTTAAAATTGGTTACTATTGTCTTTGGCATTAAATCAATCCCTCAATTTGACCCATGTTACTGACCTATTATGAGTATAAAAGAACCATTCGTAAGACATTCAGACATCCTGTTCCTCTTGATTTGGACACGTTCTTTTGAATAAAAGTACAATCAGAGTTACTAGCTTCCTGGTTCAAAAGTTACTGGAGTTAAAATTTGGTTGCTATTGTCTTTTTGGCATAAATCAATCCCTCATTTTGACCCATCTTACTGACCTATTATGAGTATGAAAGAACCATTCGTAAGACTTTCAGACATCCTGTTCCTCTTAATTGGGACACGTTCTTTTGAATAAAAGTATAATCAGAGTTACTGGCTTCCTGGTTCAAAAGTTACTAGAGTTACAATTTAGTTACTGTAGTCAAATTAGCATAAATCAATCACTCATTTTGACCCATCTTACTGACCTATTATGAGTATAAAAGAACCATTCGTAAGACATTCAAACATCCTGTTCCTCTTAATTGCGACACGTTCTTTTGAATAAAAGTATAATCAGAGTTACTGGCTTCCTGGTTCAAAAGTTACTGGAGTTAAAATTTGGTTGCTATTGTCTTTTTGGCGTAAATCAATCCCTCATTTTGACCCATCTTACTGACCTATTATGGGTATAAAAGAACCATTCGTAAGACATTCAGACATCCTGTTCCTCTTGATTTGGAAACGTTCTTTTGAATAAAAGTATAATCAGAGTTACTGGCTTCCTGGTTCAAAAGTTACTAGAGTTAAAATTTGGTTACTATTGTCTTTTTGGCATAAATCAATCCCTCAATTTGACCCATCTTACTGACCTATTATGAGTATGAAAGAACCATTCGTAAGACTTTCAGACATCCTGTTCGTCTTAATTGGGACACGTTATTTTGAATAAAAGTACAATCAGAGTTACTGGCTTCCTGGTTCAAAAGTTACTAGAGGTAAAATTTGGTTACTTTTGTCTTTTTGGCATAAATCAATCCCTCAATTGGACCCATTCTTACTGACCTTATAGTATAAAGAACCATTCGTAAGGGCACATTCAGACATTCCTGTTCCTCTGATTGGACACGTTCTTTTTGAATAAAAGTATAATCAGAGTTACTGGCTTCCTGGTTCAAAAGTTACTAGAGGTAAAATTTGGTTACTATTGTCTTTTTGGCATGAATCAATCCCTCAATTGGACCCATCTTACTGACCTATTATGGGTATAAAAGAACCATTCGTAAGACATTCAGATATCCTGTTCCTCTTAATTGAGACACGTTATTTTGAATAAAAGTATAATCAGAGTTACTGGCTTCCTGGTTCAAAAGTTACTGGAGTTAAAATTTGGTTACTATTGTCTTTTTGGCATAAATCAATCCCTCAATTCGACCCATCTTACTGACCTATTATGAGTATGAAAGAACCATTAGTAAGACTTTCAGACATCCTGTTCGTCTTAATTGGGACACGTTCTTTTGAATAAAAGTATAATCAGAGTTACTGGCTTCCTGGTTCAAAAGTTACTAGAGTTACAATTTAGTTACTGTAGTCAAATTAGCATAAATCAATCACTAATTTTGACCCATCTTACTGACCTATTATGAGTATAAAAGAACCATTCGTAAGACATTCAGACATCCTGTTCCTCGTAATTGGGACACGTTCTTTTGAATAAAAGTACAATCAGATTACTGGGCTTCCTGGTTCAAAAGTTACTGGAGTTAAAATTTGGTTGCTATTGTGTTTTTGGCATAAATCAATCCCTCATTTTGACCCATCTTACTGACCTATTATGAGTATAAAAGAACCATTCGTAAGACATTCAGACATCCTGTTCCTCTTAATTGGGACACGTTATTTTGAATAAAAGTATAATCAGAGTTACTGGCTTCCTGGTTCAAAAGTTACTAGAGTTCAATTTAGTTACTGTAGTCAAATTAGCATAAATCAATCACTCATTTTGACCCATCTTACTGACCTATTATGAGTATAAAAGAACCATTCGTAAGACATTCAGACATCCTGTTCCTCTTGATTTGGACACGTTCTTTTGAATAAAAGTATAATCAGAGTTACTGGCTTCCTGGTTCAAAAGTTACTAGAGTTAAAATTTGGTTACTATTGTCTTTTTGGCATAAATCAATCCCTCAATGGACCCATCTTACGACCTATTATGGTTAAAAAGGAACCATTCGTAAGAATTTCAGACATACTGTCCTCTTAATGACACGTTATTTTGAATAAAAAGTATAATCAGAGTTACATGGCTTCCTGGCTGTCAAAAAGTTACTGGAGTTAATTGGTTACTATTTGTCTTTTGGCATAAAACAAGCCTCAATTTGCACCCATCTTACTGACCTATTATGGGTATAAAAACCATTCGTAAGACATTCAGACATCCTGTTCCTTTTAATTGGGACACGTTCTTTTGAATAAAAGTATAATCAGAGTTACTGGCTTCCTGGTTCAAAAGTTACTGGAGTTAAAATTTGGTTGCTATTGTCTTTTTGGCATAAATCAATCCCTCATTTTGACCCATCTTACTGACCTATTATGAGTATGAAAGAACCATTCGTAAGACTTTCAGACATCTTGTTCCTCTTAATTTTGACACGTTCTTTTGAATAAAAGTATAATCAGAGTTACTGGCTTCCTGGTTCAAAAGTTACTAGAGTTAAAATTTGGTTACTATTGTCTTTTTGGCATAAATCAATCCCTCAATTGGACCCATCTTACTGACCTATTATGGGTATAAAAGAACCATTCGTAAGACATTCAAACATCCTGTTCCTCTTGATTTTGGACACGTTCTTTTGAAAAAAAGTATAATCAGAGTTACTGGCTTCCTGGTTCAAAAGTTACTAGAGTTACAATTTAGTTACTGTAGTCAAATTAGCATAAATCATCCCTCAATTGGACCCATCTTACTGACCTATTATGAGTATAAAAGAACCATCGTAAGACATTCATGACATTCCTGTTCCCTTGAATTTGGACACGTTCTTTTGTAATAAAAGATAATCAGATGTTACTGGCTTCCTAGGTTCAAAAAGTTACAAGTTAAAATTTGGTTACTATTGTCTTTTTGGTATAATCAATCCCTCAATTTGACCCATCTTACTGACCTATTATGGGTATAAAAGAACCATTCGTAAGACATTCAGACATCCTTCGCTCTGATTTGACCACGTCTTTGGAATAAAAAGTACAATCAGGAGTTACTAGCTTCCTGGCTTCAAAAGTTACTGAGTTAAAATTTTGTTGCTATTGTCTTTTTGGCATAAATCAATCCCTCATTTTGACCCATCTTACTGACCTATTATGAGTATGAAAGAACCATTCGTAAGACTTTCAGACATCCTGTTCCTCTTAATTGGGACACGTTCTTTTGAATAAAAGTATAATCAGAGTTACTGGAGTTACTTGCTTCCTGGTTAAAAGGTTACTAGAGTTACAATTTAGTTACTGTAGTCAAATTAGCATAAATCAATCACTCATTTTGACCCATCTTACTGACCTATTATGAGTATAAAAGAACCATTCGTAAGACATTCAGACATGTCCTGTTCCTCTTAATTGGAACACGTTCTTTTAAATAAAAGTACAATCAGAGTTACTGGCTTCCTGGTTCAAAAGTTACTAGAGTTAAAATTTGGTTACTATTGTCTTTTTGGCATAAATCAATCCCTCAATTGGTACCATCTTACTGACCTATTATGGGTATAAAAGAACCATTCGTAAGACATTCAGACATCCTGTTCCTCTTAATTGGGACACGTTCTTTTGAATAAAAGTATAATCAGTTACTGGCTTCCTGGTTCAAAAGTTACTAGAGTTAAAATTTGGTTACTATTGTCTTTTTGGCATAAATCAATCCCTCAATTGGACCCATCTTACAGACCTATTATGGGTATAAAAGAACCATTCGTAAGACTTTCAGACATCCTGTTCGTCTTAATTGGGACACGTTATTTTGAATAAAAGTACAATCAGAGTTACTGGCTTCCTGGTTCAAAAGTTACTGGAGTTAAAATTTGGTTACTATTGTCTTTTTGGCATAAATCAATCCCTCAATTTGACCCGTCTTACTGACCTATTATGAGTATAAAAGAAACCATTCGTAAGACATTCAGACATCCAGGTTCCTCTTAATTGGGACACGTTCTGGTTGAATAAAAGACAATCAGCAAGTTACTGGCTTCCTGGTTCAAAAGTTACTGGAGTTAAAATTTGGTTGCTATTGTCTTTTTGGCATAAATCAATCCCTCATTTTGACCCATCTTACTGACCTATTATGAGTATGAAAGAACCATTCGTAAAACTTTCAGACATCCTTTTCCTCTTAATTGGGACACGTTCTTTTGAATAAAATATAATCAGAGTTACTGGCTTCCTGGTTCAAAAGTTACTAGAGTTCAATTTAGTTACTGTAGTCAAATTAGCATAAATCAATCACTCATTTTGACCCATCTTACTGACCTATTATGAGTATAAAAGAACCATTCGTAAGACATTCAGACATCCTGTTCCTCTTGAATTGGACACGTTCTTTTGAATAAAAGTATAATCAGAGTTACTGGCTTCCTGGTTCAAAAGTACTAGAGTTTAAAGATTTCGTTACTATGTCTTTTTGGCATAAATCAATCCCTCAATTGGACCCATCTTACTGACCTAATTTGGGTATAGAACCTTTCGTAAGACATTCAGACATCCTGTTCCTCTTTAATTGCGGACACGTTAGGTTTGAATAAAAGTATAAATCAGGAGTTACTGCTTTTCCATGCGTTCAAAAGTTACTAGAGTTTAAAATTTGGTACTAGTTGTCTTTTGGCATAAATCAATCCCCAATTGACCCATCTTACTGGACCTAATTATGAGTATGAAAGAACCATTCGTAAAACTTTCAGACATCCTGTTCGTCTTAATTGGGACACGTTATTTTGAATAAAAGTATAATCAGAGTTACTGGCTTCCTGGTTCAAAAGTTACTAGAGGTAAAATTTGGTTACTTTTGTCTTTTTGGCATAAATCAATCCCTCAATTGGACCCATCTTACTGACCTATTATGGGTATAAAAGAACCATTCGTAAGACATTCAGACATCCTGTTCCTCTTGATTTGGACACGTTCTTTTGAATAAAAGTATAATCAGAGTTACTGGCTTCCTGGTTCAAAAGTTACTAGAGGTAAAATTTGGTTACTATTGTCTTTTTGGCATGAATCAATCCCTCAATTGGACCCATCTTACTGACCTATTATGGGTATAAAAGAACCATTCGTAAGACATTCAGATATCCTGTTCCTCTTAATTGAGACACGTTATTTTGAATAAATGTATAATCAGAGTTACTGGCTTCCTGGTTCAAAAGTTACTGGAGTTAAAATTTGGTTACTATTGTCTTTTTGGCATAAATCAATCCCTCAATTCGACCCATCTTACTGACCTATTATGAGTATGAAAGAACCATTAGTAAGACTTTCAGACATCCTGTTCGTCTTAATTGGGACACGCTTCTTTGAATATAAAAGTTTAATCAGAGTTACTGGCTTCCTAGTTAAAAAGTTACTAGAGATACAATTTGGTTACTGTAGTCAAATTAGCATAAAATCAATCACTCATTTGACCCACTTACTGGACCTATTTATGAGTGATAAAAGAAACCATTCGTAAGACATTCAGACATCCTGTTCCTCGTAATTGGGACACGTTCTTGAATAAAAGTACAATCAGAGTTACTGGCTTCCTGGTTCAAAAGTTACTTGAGTTAAAATTTGGTTGCTATTGTGTTTTTGGCATAAATCAATCCCTCATTTTGACCCATCTTACTGACCTATTATGAGTATGAAAGAACCATTCGTAAGACTTTCAGACATCCTGTTCGTCTTAATTGGGACACGTTATTTTGAATAAAAGTATAATCAGAGTTACTGGCTTCCTGGTTCAAAAGTTACTAGAGTTCAATTTAGTTACTGTAGTCAAATTAGCATAAATCAATCACTCATTTTGACCCATCTTACTGACCTATTATGAGTATAAAAGAACCATTCGTAAGACATTCAAATATCCTGTTCCTCTTGATTTGGACACGTTCTTTTGAATAAAAGTATAATCCAGAGTTACTGGCTTCCTGGTGTTCAAAGTTACTAGAATAAATTTGGTACTATCTTTTGGGCATAAATCAATCCCTCAAAATTGGGAACCCATCTTACAAAATGACCTATTATGGGTATAAAAGAACCATTCGTAAGACATTCAGACATCTGTTCCTCTTAATTGGGACACGTTATTTTGAATAAAAGATAATCAGAGTTACTGGCTTCCTGGTTCAAAAGGTACTGGAGTTAAAATTGTGTTACTATGTATCTTTTTGTAAATCAATCCCTCAATTTGACCCATCTTACTGACCTATTATGGGTATAAAAGAACCATTCGTAAGACATTCAGACATCCTGTTCCTTTTAATTGGGACACGTTCTTTTGAATAAAAGTATAATCAGAGTTACTGGCTTCCTGGTTAAAAAGTTACTGGAGTTAAAATTTGGTTGCTATTGTCTTTTTGGCATAAATCAATCCCTCATTTTGACCCATCTTACTGACCTATTATGAGTATGAAAGAACCATTCGTAAGACTTTCAGACATCTTGTTCCTCTTAATTTTGACACGTTCTTTTGAATAAAAGTATAATCAGAGTTACTGGCTTCCTGGTTCAAAAGTTACTAGAGTTAAAATTTGGTTACTATTGTCTTTTTGGCATAAATCAATCCCTCAATTGGACCCATCTTACTGACCTATTATGGGTATAAAAGAACCATTCGTAAGACATTCAGACATCCTGTTCCTCTTGTTTTGGACACGTTCTTTTGAATAAAAGTATAATCAGAGTTACTGGCTTCCTGGTTCAAAAGTTACTAGAGTTACAATTTAGTTACTGTAGTCAAATTAGCATAAATCAATCACTCATTTTGACCCATCTTACTGACCTATTATGAGTATAAAAGAACCATTCGTAAGACATTCAGACATCCTGTTCCTCTTAATTGGGACACGTTCTTTTGAATTAAAGTATAATCAGAGTTACTGGCTTCCTGGTTCAAAAGTTACTAGAGTTAAAATTTGGTTACTATTGTCTTTTTGGCATAAATCAATCCCTCAATTTGACCCATCTTACTGACCTATTATGGGTATAAAAGAACCATTCGTAAGACATTCAGACATCCTGTTCCTCTTGATTTGGACACGTTCTTTTGAATAAAAGTACAATCAGAGTTACTAGCTTCCTGGTTCAAAAGTTACTGGAGTTAAAATTTGGTTGCTATTGTCTTTTTGGCATAAATCAATCCCTCATTTTGACCCATCTTACTGACCTATTATGAGTATGAAAGAACCATTCGTAAAACTTTCAGACATCCTTTTCCTCTTAATTGGGACACGTTCTTTTGAATAAAATATAATCAGAGTTACTGGCTTCCTGGTTCAAAAGTTACTAGAGTTACAATTTAGTTACTGTAGTCAAATTAGCATAAATCAATCACTCATTTTGACCCATCTTACTGACCTATTATGAGTATAAAAGAACCATTCGTAAGACATTCAGACATGCTGTTCCTCTTAATTGGAACACGTTCTTTTAAATAAAAGTACAATCAGAGTTACTGGCTTCCTGGTTCAAAAGTTACTGGAGTTAAAATTTGGTTGCTATTGTCTTTTTGGCGTAAATCAATCCCTCATTTTGACCCATCTTACTGACCTATTATGTATAAAAGAACCATTCGTAAGACATTCAGACATCCTGTTCCTCTTGATTTGGAAACGTTCTTTTGAATAAAAGTATAATCAGAGTTACTGGCTTCCTGGTTCAAAAGTTACTAGAGTTAAAATTTGGTTACTATTGTCTTTTTGGCATAAATCAATCCCTCAATTGGACCCATCTTACTGACCTATTATGAGTATGAAAGAACCATTCGTAAGACTTTCAGACATCCTGTTCGTCTTAATTGGGGGACACGTTATTTTGAATAAAAGTACAATCAGAGTTACTGGCTTCCTGGCGTTCAAAAGTTACTGGAGTTAAAATTGCGTACTATTGTCTTTTTGCATGAAATCAAATCCCTCAATTTGAACCAATTCTTACGACCTATTATGGAGTTATTTAAAAGAACCATCGTAAGACATTCAGACATCCTGTTCCTCTTAATTGGAACACGTTCTTTTAAAAAAAGTATAATCAGTTACTGGCTTCCTGGTTCAAAAGTTACTGGAGTTAAAAATTTTGGTTGCTATTGTGTTTTGGCCAAAAACAATCCCTCATTTTGACCCATCTTACTGACCTATTATGAGTATGAAAGAACCATTCGTAAGACTTTCAGACATCCTGTTCGTCTTAATTGGGACACGTTATTTTGAATAAAAGTATAATCAGAGTTACTGGCTTCCTGGTTCAAAAGTTACTAGAGTTCAATTTAGTTACTGTAGTCAAATTAGCATAAATCAATCACTCATTTTGACCCATCTTACTGACCTATTATGAGTATAAAAGAACCATTCGTAAGACATTCAGACATCCTGTTCCTCTTGATTTGGACACGTTCTTTTGAATAAAAGTATAATCAGAGTTACTGGCTTCCTGGTTCAAAAGTTACTAGAGTTAAAATTTGGTTACTATTGACTTTTTGGCATAAATCAATCCCTCAATTGGACCCATCTTACTGACCTATTATGGGTATAAAAGAACCATTCGTAAGACATTCAAACATCCTGTTCCTCTTGATTTTGACACGTTCTTTTGAATAAAAGTATAATCAGTTACTGGCTTCCTGGTTCAAAAGTTACTAGAGTTAAAATTTGGTTACTATTGTCTTTACTGGCTTCCTGGTTTAAAAGTTACTAGAGTTAAAATTTTAACTCTAGTAACTTTGAACCAGGAAGCCAGTAACTCTGAATTATACTTTTATTCAAAGAAGTGTCCAAATCAAGAGGAACAGGATGCTGTGAATGTCTTACGAATGGTTTCTTTTTATACTCATAATAGGTCAGTAAGATGGGTCAAAATGAGTGATTGATTTATGCTAATTTGACTACAGTAACTAAATTGTAACTCTAGTAACTTTTGAACCAGGAAGCCAGTAACTCTGATTATACTTTTATTCAAAAGAACGTGTCCCAATTAAGACGAACAGGATGTCTGAAAGTCTTACGAATGGTTCTTTCATACTCATAATAGGTCAGTAAGATGGGTCAAAATGAGGGATTGATTTATGCCAAAAACACAATAGCAACCAAATTTTAACTCCAGTAACTTTTGAACCAGGAAGCCAGTAACTCTGATTGTACTTTTATTCAAAAGAACGTGTCCCCAATTAGAGGAACAGGAATGTCTGAAGTCTTACGGAATGGTTCTTTATACTCATAATAGGTCAGTAAGATGGGTCAAATTGAGGGATTGATTTATGCCAAAAAAAGACAATAGTAACCAAATTTTAACTCCAGTAACTTTTGAACCAGGAAGCCAGTAACTCTGATTGTACTTTTATTCAAAATAACGTGTCCCAATTAAGACGAACAGGATGTCTGAAAGTCTTACGAATGGTTCTTTCATACTCATAATAGGTCAGTAAGATGGGTCCAATTGAGGGATTGATTTAGTGCGCGAGAGAGAGACAATAGTAACCAAATTTTAACTCTAGTAACTTTTGAACCAGGAAGCCAGTAACTCTGATTATACTTTTATTCAAAAGAACGTGTCCAAATCAAGAGGAACAGGATGTCTGAATGTCTTACGAATGGTTCTTTTATACCCATAATAGGTCAGTAAGATGGGTCAAAATGAGGGATTGATTTACGCCAAAAAGACAATAGCAACCAAATTTTAACTCCAGTAACTTTTGAACCAGGAAGCCAGTAACTCTGATTGTACTTTTATTTAAAAGAACGTGTTCCAATTAAGAGGAACAGCATGTCTGAATGTCTTACGAATGGTTCTTTTATACTCATAATAGGTCAGTAAGATGGGTCCAATTGAGGGATTGATTTATGCTAATTTGACTACAGTAACTAAATTGTAACTCTAGAACTTTGAACCAGGAAGGCCAGTAACTCTGATATATACTTTTATTCCAAAATGAACGTGTCCCAGTTAAGATTGAACAGGATGTCTGAAAGTCTTACGAATGGTTCTTTCGATATCATAATAGGTCAGTAAAGAGCGGTCAAATATGAGGATTGATATGCCAAAAAGACAATTAGCAACCAAATTTTAACTTCCAGTAACTTTTGAACAGGAAGCTAGTAACTCTGATTGTACTTTTATTCAAAAAGAACGTGTCCAAATCAAGGGAACAGGATGTCTTGAAGTCTACGAAAAAGGTTCTTTTATACCCATAATAGGTCAGTAAAATTCGTCAAATTGAGGGATTGATTTAATGCCAAAAAGACAATAGTAACCAAATTTTAACTCGAGTTTTGAACCAGGAAGCCAGTAACTCTGATTATACTTTTATTATTCAAAAGAACGTGTCCAAATCAAGAGGAACGGATGCTGAATGTCTTGACGAATGGTCTTTTATACTCATAATAGGTCAGTAAGATGGGTCAAAATGAGTGATTGATTTATGCAATTTGACTACAGTAACTAAATTGTAACTCTAGTAACTTTAACCAGGAACCGAGTAAACTCTGATGTATACTTTTATTCAAAAGAACGTGTCCAAAACAAGAGGAACAGGATGTCTGAATGTCTTACGAATGGTTCTTTTATACCCATAATAGGTCAGTAAGATGGGTCCAATTGAGGGATTGATTTATTGCAAAAAGACTAATAGTAACCAAATTTAACTCTAGTAACTTTTGAACCAGGAAGCCAGTAACTCTGATTATACTTTTATTCAAAAGAACGTGTCCCACTTAAGAGGAACAGGATGTCTGAAAGTCTTACGAATGGTTCTTTCAAACTCATAACAGGTCAGTAAGATGGGTCAAAATGAGGGATTGATTTATGCCAAAAAGACAATAGCAACCAAAATTTAACTCCAGTAACTTTTTAACCAGGAAGCCAGTAACTCTGATTATACTTTTATTCAAAAGAACGTGTCCCAATTAAGAGGAACAGGATGTCTGAATGTCTTACGAATGGTTCTTTTATACCCATAATAGGTCAGTAAGATGGGTCAAATTGAGGGATTGATTTATGCCAAAAAGACAATAGTAACCAAATTTTAACTCCAGTAACTTTTGAACCAGGAAGCCAGTAACTCTGATTATACTTTTATTCAAAATAACGTGTCCCAATTAAGAGGAACAGTATGTCTGAATGTCTTACGAATGGTTCTTTTATACCCATAATAGGTCAGTAAGATGGGTCCAATTGAGGGATTGATTTATGCCAAAAAGACAATAGTAACCAAATTTTAACTCTAGTAACTTTTGAACCAGGAAGCCAGTAACTCTGATTATACTTTTATTCAAAAGAACGTGTCCAAATCAAGAGGAACAGGATGTCTGAATGTCTTACGAATGGTTCTTTTATACTCATAATTGGTCTGTAAACAATGTATAATTTTAGAACGATATTCAAGACACATTCGCGACACATTCGCGAAATTAATTTTAATTTTTGAACCAGGAAGCCAGTAACTCTGATTATACTTTTATTCAAAATAACGTGTCCCAATTAAGACGAACAGGATGTCTGAAAGTCTTACGAACGGTTCTTTCATACTCATAATAGGTCATTAAGATGGGTCCAATTGACGGATTGATTTATGCCAAAAAGACAATAGCAACCAAATTTTAACTCTAGTAACTTTTGAACCAGGAAGCCAGTAACTCTGATTGTACTTTTATTCAAAAGAACGTGTCCCAATTACGAGGAACAGGATGTCTGAATGTCTTACGAATGGTTCTTTTATACTCATAATAGGTCAGTAAGATGGGTCAAAATGAGTGATTGATTTATGCTAATTTGACTACAGTAACTAAATTGAACTCTAGTAACTTTTGAACCAGGAAGCCAGGTAATTCTGATTATACTTTTATTCAAAAGAACGTGTCCCAATTAAGACGACATGATGTCTGAAAGTCTTACTAATGGTTCTTTCATACTCATAATAGGTCAGAATATGGTCGAATTTGAGGGGATTGATTTATGCCAAAAAAAGACAATAGTAACCAAATTTTAACTCCAGTAACTTTTGAACCAGGAAGCCAGTAACTCTGATTATACATTTATTCAAAATAACGTGTCTCAATTAAGAGGAACAGGATATCTGAATGTCTTACGAATGGTTCTTTTATACCCATAATAGGTCAGTAAGATGGGTCCAATTGAGGGATTGATTTATGCCAAAAAAGACAATAGTAACTAAATTTTAACTCCAGAAACTTTTGAACCAGGAAGCAAGTAACTCTGATTATACTTTTATTCAAAAGAACGTGTTCCAATTAAGAGGAACAGGATGTCTGAATGTCTTACGAATGGTTCTTTTATACTCATAATAGGTCAGTAAGATGGGTCAAATTGAGGGATTGATTTATGCCAAAAAGACAAAAAACCAAATTTTACCTCTAGTAACTTTTGAACCAGAAAGCCAGTAACTCTGATTGTACTTTTATTCAAAATAACGTGTCCCAATTAAGACGACAGGCATGTCTGAAAGTCTACGAATGGTTTTTTATACTCATAATAGGTCAGTAAGATGGGTCAAATTGAGGGATTGATTTATGCCAAAAAGACAATAGTAACCAAATTTTAACTCTAGTAACTTTTGAACCAGGAAGCCAGTAACTCTGATTATACTTTTATTCAAAAATAAACGTGCCCAATAAGAGGAACAGGATGCTCTGAATGATCTTACGAATGGTTTCTTTTTATACCATTAATAGGTCAGTTAAGATGGGTCCAATTGAGGATTATTATACCAAAAAGACCAATAGTAACCAAATTTTTAACTCTAGTAACTTTTGAACAGGAAGCCAGTAACTCTGATTATACTTTATTTCAAAAGAACGTGTCCAAAACAAGAGGAACAGGCATGTCTGAATGTCTTACGAATGGTTTTTTTATACTCATAATAGGTCAGTAAGATGGGTCAAAATGAGTGATTGATTTATGCTAATTTGACAACAGTAACTAAATTGAACTCTAGTAACTTTTGAACAAGGAAGCCAGTAACTCTGATTATACTTTTATTCAAAATAACGTGTCCCAATTAAGACGAACAGGATGTCTGAAAGTCTTACGAATGGTTCTTTCATACTCATAATAGGTCAGTAAGATGGGTCAAAATGAGGGATTGATTTATGCCAAAAACACAATAGCAACCAAAATTTTAACTCCAGTAACTTTTTGAACCAGGAAGCCAGTAACTCTGATTTTACTTTTATTCAAAGGAACGTGTCCAAATCAAGAGGGACAGGATGTCTGAATGTCTTACGAATGGTTCCTTTATACTCATAAATAGGGTCAGTAAGATGGTCAAATTGAGGATTGATTATGCCCAAAAAGACAATAGTAAACCAAATTTAACTCCAGTAACTGGTTGAACCAGGAAGCCAGTAACTCTGATTGTACTTTTATTCAAAATAACGTGTCCCCAATTAAGACGAACAGGATGTCTGAAAGTCTTACGAATGGGTTCTTTTTATTCATAACTCATAATAGGTCAGTTAAGATGGGTCCAATGAGGATTGATTATGCCAAAAGGACAATAGTAACCAAATTTAACTCTAGTAACTTTGAACCATGGAAGCAGTAACTCTGATTATACTTTTATTCAAAGAAGCGTGTCAAAAGGAACAGGATGTCTGAATGTCTTACGAATGGTTCTTTTATACCCATAATAGGTCAGTAAGATGGTACCAATTGAGGGATTGATTTATGCCAAAAAGACAATAGTAACCAAATTTTAACTCTAGTAACTTTTGAACCAGGAAGCCAGTAACTCTGATTATACTTTTATTCAAAAGAACGTGTCCAAATCAAGAGAAACAGGATGTCTGAATGTCTTACGAATGGTTCTTTTATACTCATAATAGGTCAGTAAGATGGGTCAAAAATGAGGAATTGCTTTATACAAATTTGACTACAGTAACTAAATTGTAACTCTAGTAACTTTTGAACCAGGAAGCCAGTAACTCTGATTATACTTTTATTCAAAAGAACGTGTCCCAGTTAAGAGGAACAGGATGTCTGAAAGTCTTACGAATGGTTCTTTCATACTCATAATAGGTCAGTAAGATGGGTCAAAATGAGGGATTGATTTATGCCAAAAAGACAATAGCAACCAAATTTTAACTCCAGTAACTTTTGAACCAGGAAGCTAGTAACTCTGATTGTACTTTTATTCAAAAGAACGTGTCCAAATCAAGAGGAACAGGATGTCTGAATGTCTTACGAATGGTTCTTTTATACCCATAATAGGTCAGTAAGATGGGTCAAATTGAGGGATTGATTTATGCCAAAAAAAGACAATAGTAACCAAATTTTAACTCCAGTAACTTTTGAACCAGGAAGCCAGTAACTCTGATTATACTTTTATTCAAAAGAACGTGTCCAAATCAAGAGGAACAGGATGTCTGAATGTCTTACGAATGGTTCTTTTATACTCATAATAGGTCAGTAAGATGGGTCAAATTGAGGGATTGATTTATGCCAAAAAGACAATAGTAACCAAATTTTAACTCTAGTAACTTTTGAACCAGGAAGCCAGTTACTCTGATTATACTTTTATTCAAAAGAACGTGTCCAAATCAAGAGGAACAGGATGTCTGAATTTCTTACGAATGGTTCTTTTATACCCATAATAGGTCAGTAAGATGGGTCCAATTGAAGGATTGATTTATGCCAAAAAGACAATAGTAACCAAATTTTAACTCTAGTAACTTTTGAACCAGGAAGCCAGTAACTCTGATTATACTTTTATTCAAAAGAACGTGTCAAAATTAAGAGGAACAAGATGTCTGAAAGTCTTACGAATGGTTCTTTCATACTCATAATAGGTCAGTAAGATGGGTCAAAATGAGGGATTGATTTATGCCAAAAAGACAATAGCAACCAAATTTTAACTCCAGTAACTTTTTAACCAGGAAGCCAGTAACTCTGATTATACTTTTATTCAAAAGAACGTGTCCCAATTAAGAGGAACAGAATGTCTGAATGTCTTACGAATGGTTCTTTTATACTCATAATAGGTCAGTAAGATGGGTCAAATTGAGGGATTGATTTATGCCAAAAAGACAATAGTAACCAAATTTTAACTCCAGTAACTTTTGAACCAGGAAGCCAGTAACTCTGATTATACTTTAATTCAAAAGAACGTGTCCCAATTAAGAGGAACAGGATGTCTGAATGTCTTACGAATGGTTCTTTTATACCCATAATAGGTCAGTAAGATGGGTCCAATTGAGGGATTGATTTATGCCAAAAAGACAATAGTAACCAAATTTTAACTCTAGTAACTTTTGAACCAGGAAGCCAGTAACTCTGATTATACTTTTATTCAAAAGAACGTGTCAAAATCAAGAGGAACAGGATGTCTGAATGTCTTTCGATTGGTTCCTTTATACCCAAAAATAGGTCAGTAAGATGGGTCAAAATGAGTGATTGATTTATGCTAATTTGACTACAGTAACTAAATTGAACTCTAGTAACTTTTGAACCAGGAAGCCAGTAACTCTGATTATACTTTTATTCAAAATAACGTGTCCCAATTAAGACGAACAGGATGTCTGAAAGTCTTACGAATGGTTCTTTCATACTCATAATAGGTCAGTAAGATGGGTCAAAATGAGGGATTGATTTATGCCAAAAACACAATAGCAACCAAATTTTAACTCAAGTAACTTTTGAACCAGGAAGCCAGTAACTCTGATTGTACTTTTATTCAAAAGAACGTGTCCCAATTACGAGGAACAGGATGTCTGAATGTCTTACGAATGGTTCTTTTATACTCATAATAGGTCAGTAAGATGGGTCAAAATGAGTGATTGATTTACGCTAATGTTGACTACAGTAAACTAAATTTGTAACCTAGTAACTTTTGAACCAGGAAGCCAGTAACTCTGATTATACTTTTATTCAAAAGAACGTGTCCCAATTAAGACGAACAGGATGTCTGAAAGTCTTACTAATGGTTCTTTCATACTCATAATAGGTCAGTAAGATGGGTCGAAGGGGGATGATTTATGCCAAAAAGACATAGTAACCAAATTGAACTCCAGTAACTTTTGAACCAGGAAGCCAGTAACTCTGATTATACATTTATTTCAAAAAAATAACGTGGTTCTCAATAAGAGGAACAGGAAAATCTGAATGTCTTACCGAATGGTTCTTTATACCCATAATAGGTCGTAAAATGGGTCCAATTGATGGGATTGATTCATGCCAAAAAGACAATAGTAACCAAATTTTACCTCTAGTAACTTTTGAAACCAGGAAGCCAGTAACTCTGATTATACTTTATTCAAAAGAACTGTCCCAATCAAGAGGAACAGGATGTCTGAATGTCTTACGAATGGTTCTTTTATACCCATAATAGGTCAGTAAGATGGGTCCAATTGAGGGATTGATTTATGCCAAAAAGACAAAAGTAACCAAATTTTACCTCTAGTAACTTTTGAACCAGGAAGCCAGTAACTCTGATTGTACTTTTATTCAAAATAACGTGTCCCAATTAAGACGAACAGGATGTCTGAAAGTCTTACGAATGGTTCTTTCATACTCATAATAGGTCAGTAAGATGGGTCCAATTGAGGGATTGATTTATGCCAAAAAGACAATAGTAACCAAATTTTAACTCTAGTAACTTTTGAACCAGGAAGCCAGTAACTCTGATTATACTTTTATTCAAAAGAACGTTTCCAAATCAAGAGGAACAGGATGTCTGAATGTCTTACGAATGGTTCTTTTATACCCATAATAGGTCAGTAAGATGGGTCAAAATGAGGGATTGATTTACGCCAAAAAGACAATAGCAACCAAATTTTAACTCCAGTAACTTTTGAACCAGGAAGCCAGTAACTCTGACTTTTATTTAAAAGAACGTGTTCCAATTAAGAGGAACAGCATGTCTGAATGTCTTACGAATGGTTCTTTTATACTCATAATAGGTCAGTAAGATGGGTCAAAATGAGTGATTGATTTATGCTAATTTGACTACAGTAACTAAATTGTAACTCTAGTAACTTTTGAACCAGGAAGCCAGTAACTCTGATTATACTTTTATTCAAAAGAACGTGTTCCAATTAAGAAGAACAGGATGTCTGAAAGTCTTACGAATGGTTCTTTCATACTCATAATAGGTCATTAAGATGGGTCCAATTGACGGATTGATTTATGCCAAAAAGACAATAGTAACCAAATTTTAACTCTAGTAACTTTTGAACCAGGAAGCCAGTAACTCTGATTATACTTTTATTCAAAAGAACGTGTCCAAATCAAGAGGAACAGGATGTCTGAATGTCTTACGAATGGTTCTTTTATACCCATAATAGGTCAGTAAGATGGGTCAAATTGAGGGATTGATTTATGCCAAAAAGACAATAGTAACCAAATTTTAACTCTAGTAACTTTTGAACCAGGAAGCCAATAACTCTGATTATACTTTTATTCAAAAGAACGTGTCCAAATCAAGAGGAACAGGATGTCTGAATGTCTTACGAATGGTTCTTTTATACCCATAATAGGTCAGTAAGATGGGTCAAAATGAGTGATTGATTTTTGCTAATTTGACTACAGTAACTAAATTGTAACTCTAGTAACTTTTGAACCAGGAAGCCAGTAACTCTGATTATACTTTTATTCAAAAGAACGTGTCCAAAACAAGAGGAACAGGATGTCTGAATGTCTTACGAATGGTTCTTTTATACCCATAATAGGTCAGTAAGATGGGTCCAATTGAGGGATTGATTTATGCCAAAAAGACAATAGTAACCAAATTTTAACTCTAGTAACTTTTGAACCAGGAGGCCAGTAACTCTGATTATACTTTTATTCAAAGAAGCGTGTCAATTAAGAGGAACAAGATGTCTGAAAGTCTTACGAATGGTTCTTTTCATACTCATAATAGGTCAGTAAGATGGTACAATTGAAGGATTGATTTATGCCAAAAAGACAATAGCAACCAAATTTTAACTCCAGTAACTATTTAACCAGGAAGCCAGTAACTCTTTATTATACTTTTATTCAAAAGAACGTGTCCCAATTAAAGAACAGGATGTCTGAATGTCTTTCGATTGGTTCCCATTAACTCTGACCTAGGTCAGTAAGATGGGCCCAATTGAGGGATTGATTTATGCCAAAAAAGACAATAGTAACCAAATTTTAACTCTAGTAACTTTTGAACCAGGAAGCCAGTAACTCTGATTATACTTTTATTCAAAATAACGTGTCCCAATTAAGAGGAACAGTATGTCTGAATGTCTTACGAATGGTTCTTTTATACCCATAATAGGTCAGTAAGATGGGTCCAATTGAGGGATTGATTTATGCCAAAAAAGACAATAGTAACTAAATTTTAACTCCAGAAACTTTTGAACCAGGAAGCCAGTAACTCTGATTATACTTTTATTCAAAAGAACGTGTCCAAATCAAGAGGAACAGGATGTCTGAATGTCTTACGAATGGTTCTTTTATACTCATAATAGGTCAGTAAGATGGGTCAAAATGAGTGATTGATTTATGCTAATTTGACTACAGTAACTAAATTGAACTCTAGTAACTTTTGAACCAGGAAGCCAGTAACTCTGATTATACTTTTATTCAAAAGAACGTGTTCCAATTAAGAGGAACAGGATGTCTGAAAGTCTTACGAATGGTTCTTTTATACTCATAATAGATCAGTAAGATGGGTCCAATTGAAGGATTGATTTATGCCAAAAACACAATAGCAACCAAATTTTAACTCAAGTAACTTTTGAACCAGGAAGCCAGTAACTCTGATTGTACTTTTATTCAAAAGAACGTGTCCCAATTACGAGGAACAGGATGTCTGAATGTCTTACGAATGGTTCTTTTATACTCATTAATAAGGCAGTAAGCATGGGTCAAAATGAGTTGATTGATTATATGCTAATTGACACAGTAACTAAATTGCTAACTCTAGTAACTGGTGAACCAGGAAGCCAGTAACTCTGATTATACTTTTATTCAAAAGAACGTGTTCCAATTAAGAGGAACAGGATGTCTGAATGTCTTACGAATGGTTCTTTTATACCCATAATAGGTCAGTAAGATGGGTCCAATTGAGGGATTGATTTATGCCAAAAAGACAATAGTAACCAAATTTTAACTCCAGTAACTTTTGAACCAGGAAGCCAGTAACTCTGATTATACATTTATTCAAAATAACGTGTCCCAATTAAGAGGAACAGGATGTCTGAATGTCTTACGAATGGTTCTTTTATACCCATATAGTTCAGTAAGATGGCCATTGAGGGATTGATTCAGCCCAAAAAGACAATAGTAACAAATTTTACGCTAGTAACTTTTGACCAGGAAGCCAGTACTCTGATTATACTTTTTATTCAAAAGAAACGTGTTCCAAATCAAGAGGAACAGGATGTCATGAAGGTCTTACGAATGGGTTCTTTTATACCCATAAATAGGCAGAAGATGGCGTCCAATTGAAGGGATATTGATTTATGCCAAAAAAACAAAAGTAACCAAATTAACTCTAGTAACTTTCTGAACAGGAAGCCAGTAACTCTGATTTTACTTTTATTCAAAGGAACGTGTCCAAATCAAGAGGAACAAGATGTCTGAATGTCTTACGAATGGTTCTTTTACTCATAATAGGTCAGTAAGATGGGTCAAAATGAGTGATTGATTATGCTAATTTGACTACAGTAACTAAATTATAACTCTAGTAACTTTTGAACCAGGAAGCCAGTAACTCTGATTATACTTTTATTCAAAATAACGTGTCCCAATTAAGACGAACAGGATGTCTGAAAGTCTTACGAATGGTTCTTTCATACTCATAATAGGTCAGTAAGATGGGTCAAAATGAGTGATTGATTTATGCTAATTTGACTACAGTAACTAAATTGTAACTCTAGTAACTTTTGCAACCAGAAGCCTAGTAACTCTGATTATAACTTATTCAAAAGAACGTCCCAATTAAGACGAACGGATGTCTTGAAAAGTCTTACGAATGGTTCTTTCATACTCATAATAGGTCAGTAAGATGGGTCAAAATGAGGGATTGATTTATGCCAAAAAGACAATAGCAACCAAATTTTAACTCCAGTAACTTTTGAACCAGGAAGCCAGTAACTCTGATTGTACTTTTATTCAAAAGAACGTGTTCCAATTAAGAGGAACAGGATGTCTGAATGTCTTACGAATGGTTCTTTTATACCCATAATAGGTCAGTAAGATGGGTCCAATTGAAGGATTGATTTATGCCAAAAAGACAATAGTAACCAAATTTTAACTCCAGTAACTTTTGAACCAGGAAGCCAGTAACTCTGATTATACTTTTATTCAAAATAACGTGTCCCAATTAAGAGGAACAGGATGTCTGAATGTCTTACGAATGGTTCTTTTATACCCATAATAGGTCAGTAAGATGGGTCCAATTGAGGGATTGATTTATGACAAAAAGACAATAGTAACCAAATTTTAACTCTAGTAACTTTTGAACCAGGAAGCCAGTAACTTTGATTATACTTTAATTCAAAAGAACGTGTCCCAATTAAGAGGAACAGGATGTCTGAATGTCTTACGAATGGTTCTTTTATACCCATAATAGGTCAGTAAGATGGGTCCAATTGAGGGATTGATTTATGCCAAAAAGACAATAGTAACCAAACTGTAACTCTAGTAACTTTTGAACCAGGAAGCCAGTAACTCTGATTATACTTTAATTCAAAAGAACGTGTCCCAATTAAGAGGAACAGGATGTCTGAATGTCTTACGAATGGTTCTTTTATACTCATAATTGGTCTGTAAACAATGTATAATTTTAGAACGATATTCAAGACACATTCGCGACACATTCGCGAAATTAATTTTAATTTTAATTTAATTATTTTATTATTTATTTTTTTTATTTATTTATATTTATTTATATATTTATTATATATATATATATATATATATATATATATATATATATATATATATATATAATATATATTATATATTTATATATATATATATTTATTTGTTTATTATTTATTTATTTTTATTTATTTTATTATTTATTTATTTATTTATTTACTTATTTATTAATTTTTTATTAATTATTTTTTTTTTATGTATTTATTTATATAATATTTTAATATTTTTATATATATATATATATATATATATATATATATATATATATATATATATATATATATATATATATATATATATATATATATATATATATATTTATTTATTTGTTTATATATATAAATATATATATATATACTAAATATATATATATATATATATATATATATATTATATATATATATATATATATATATATATATATATATATATATATAATATATATATACTAATATATATATAATATATAAATAAATAATATATATAATATAATATATATATATATATATATATATTTTATTATATATATATATATATATAATATATATAATATATATATATATATATAATAATATATATATAATATATATATATATATATATATATATATATTATTTATTAATTTATTTATTTTATTATTTTATTTATTAATTGTTTATTTATTTTTTATTTTATTTTATTTATTAATTTTTATTTATTTGTTTATTTATTTTTTAATTTATTAAATATTTATAATTTATTTTATTATTTATTTATTTGTCCTAAAATTGTGTCCTTTATTATTTATTTTATTATTTAGTTATTTATTTTAATTTTATTTTATTTTTTAATTTATTTATTTATTTATTTATTAATTTTTATTTATTTCTTTATTTATTTATTTTTTAATTTATTAATTATTTATTTATTTATTTATTCATTTGTCCTAAAATTTGTCCTTTATAAAATATGAACCGTGGCGTATTTTTGGAAGTGGCGATTCTTTTTTCGCGAATGTGTCGCGAATGTGTTTTGAATATCGTTCTAAAATTATACACATGAATTGTAGGTATCAGAACATGCTTACAATATTTTTCTTCATTATCAATGAATCAATATTATTTCTTAGACTAGCCAGTTGTTGTGAATAAGAAAACGTAGGTTTTATGTGACTTTACCTGCTAGATTAGTCTATTAGCCTAAGATTTAATTTATATAAGCGGCCTATAAGAACATAGCCTAGCCTAAGAAACGGTGATAGGCAGGTACATTGGGCTATGGAAGCTTTATTGGTCCAACAAAGATAATTTATGGTATTTTTGTTGATCCATGTACTCCAGATATATTTCTACTATAGAAAATGTAGAAATTTTTAACGGAAATGCATTTCAGAAACTCTAACAAAGCTAAGAATGCCATATTAATTAATTACACAAAAACAGGAAAACCCTATTTAGAATTAATAAAAAATAAAGTATGAATTCATGAAAATAGGCTGTACATTGGATAAGCCTATTGATAGCCTATTTTGATATTCAATATATAGGATTCAGGTACTTGCAGCTTTTCTTGGTTCAAAATGGTCCAGTAAAGATTTAAATTCTTTCATTTCAATTTCAAATTCCATAAATCTATTTGTCATGTGTGTACCAGAACTATGTCTCCAAACTATTATCTAATATTCCCTTAGAAAATAATCACGAATACTGTATTAAAACTTAAAATATTTAATTTATAAAAATGGTTTTAAAAAACTATTTGAAGTTTTTGTAATAGTAAAGCTCAATAGATTCTGACGAAATATCGATATTTTTTCCATTAATCATTTTTTGTATATCTTTCATCCCCATGTAGAAGTATTAAAACAGTTATGCCAAACCTCTCATATATAAATTTAATCAATATTTTATTTTTTTTTTAATTTGTTTTAGGACCCATTAAGCTTATGTTATGATAAGTTTTGTTAATTATATACAGTAAATCTGTGTCTACTTCAAACTTATTATAACCTTACTGATTTTTAGAACATAAAAAGAAATGATATATGAAAATAACGAATAATATTGCTTATAAAAATATCAAATTTATTAATTTTTTATTAGCATCTAGCAGCGTTGCTCATATAAATATCAAAATATTGATTGATTTAAAAAAAAAATAATAGCTAATTTTTTTTAAGAATTTGTAAGAATCTATTACTGAAGTTTTTTCTACTGATTTTCATACATTTTAAGTTTATATTATTACAAGATAATCCATGGTCACCTAAAATATTATCATATTAAAAAAAACATTTTGTTTCATTATATTTATTACTAAAATCTTGCTTGAACTATGAGATTTTAGATAATATTCTTAAGGATTATGTATAAGTTTGGGATAATGTGTTAGATTATCATATTTAAGAGTGGTGCATTAGAACAGCGGTCTTCAAACATTTTTGATTGTGTACCCCTAAGATGAAAATAATTCTAAGTTGTACCCCTATAGGCCTATAATATATATATATATATATATATATATATATATATATATATATATATATATATATATATATATATAAACTCGCAGACAAATTTAATGCATTACCCATAAATATAATGTAAACTCATTTTTGGAAATGTAGAGCTAGGGTTTGGTTTTATTTGAGTTATACCTAACTTAGGAGTGTATACCGTATGTAACTACACTGTGTATGGAACTAAATGGTATAATAAAGACAACCAACCAAATTACGAAACCCCAAAAGAATGTTCATAGGAGAACAAAATAGCAAGGCACCAACCAACTAACGAAAAACGCTATACTGTAAGTTGTAGCTTGACAAAGACTGTCACAATGGAAAGACATCATCAGAGAAGAGGAGCATGCCATAGGAGTTTTCACACTGTTGGAAGCAGGCCATTCTCAGAGACAGGTGGCTCAGCAACTCGGGGTAAACCAATCGACGGTCAGTCGAATCCTTCGTCGGTTCAGGGAGACTGGCAGCAACCGTAGACGACATGGTCAGGGTCGCCCGAGGGCGACTTCCGAGAGAAATGACATTCCTCTATCTGGCAGTGCTTCGTGATCGTTTCCAAACAAGCATACAGCTACAACACAGGCTCCGTGAGGTCAGACATGTGCCTATTTCCGAGTGTACAGTGAGAAGATGACAGAATGAACATGGGGTACATATTACAAGATCTGCCATCGGCCCTCTGATGATCAGGGAGCATCTGGTTATGATTTAATTTTTCACAAGCGTATGGAGATTGGACAGTCACAGAAAAGTCAAAGTTCACACTACATGGACCAGATGGACGTCAGCGAATTTGGAGACGTGCAGGTGAGCACTTTTCTGCTTGCAATATCTCCCCAAGGATTCCTTTTGGAGGTGACTCTGTGATGGTGTGGGCAGGCATTTGTTTGGGTGCTCGCACGGCATTGCATATCGTGAGCAGAGGAACGCTAACGGCTGAAAGGTATGCGGAAGACATCCTCCAAGAGTATATAGTGCCTTTCGCGTCCTTCATTGGCGTCCATTTTTTGTTACTCCATGACAACGCCACACAGCACACTGCACAGGTCGTCCAATGGTACCTACAACAGGTAGGGATCAGACTCCTGGCCATTTCTGCGAGGAGCCCGGACATGAATCCCATTGAACATGTTTGGGATTTGTTGGGTAGGCGTGTTCGAGCCCGTGAACATGCTCCGTCCACACTCAGGGAGTTTGCAAGCGAATGGACATCAGCGAATTTGGAGACGTGCAGGTGAGCACTTTTCCGCTTGCAATATCTCCCCAAGGATTCCTTTTGGAGGTGACTCTGTGATGGTGTGGGCAGGCATTTGTTTGGGTGCTCGCACGGCATTGCATATCGTGAGCAGAGGAACGCTAACGGCTGAAAGGTATGCGGAAGACATCCTCCAAGAGTATATAGTGCCTTTCGCGTCCTTCATTGGCGTCCATTTTTTGTTACTCCATGACAACGCCACACAGCACACTGCACAGGTCGTCCAACGGTACCTACAACAGGTAGGGATCAGACTCCTGGCCATTTCTGCGAGGAGCCCTGACATGAATCCCATTGAACATGTTTTGGATTTGTTGGGTAGGCGTGTTCGAGCCCGTGAACATGCTCCGTCCACACTCAGGGAGCTTGCAAACGCTTTGACAACATCCCACAGGAGACCATCTCCAAGATCATTTCATCAATGCTGAATCGCTTGGAGGAAGTTGGAAGTGCCAGAGGGGGTACAACCCCTTATTAGACACCTTTATGCTGCATTTCACATTGTAATTTGTAGAATATTTTTGTTGTTTAATAAAATCATTATATCCATATTTTTTTTGGTTTTCTTTATTATGCCATTTAATTCCCTACACACTGTCGTTACGTACAGTTTATACATTTATAACCCTGTGCAACACTCCTGAGTTAGGTATGAACCAAATAAAACCAAACCCTAGCCCTATAATTCCTAATATGAAAGTGTTTAAATTATATTTACGGGTGATGCACTAAATTTGCCCGCAAGTTATATAGCATTGGGCGGGGTGACCGGGCCCACCTCTTTTAGAGGGGTGATTCGGTCCACTCTAAATAAAAAAAAAGCTCATTTAATAGCCACGCGGTAGTACTACAAGTTTTATTTAGATAATCTTTAATTCTAGATAGTTTTTATATTTTTAAAAAATATAATAAATTAGGGTACAAAATGCCCTTCAATAGAATTTCACTTTTGAAAAATGTGAGTTTTTTTTAACTTTGTTATAAAATGAAAAATTGTGGATGGATTTTAATTATTTTTTCAGTGTATACACTCGAGTATGTTAGCTTTAAACTGGCAAAGTAAATTTTTGTTCCAAACAGTATTAGTGGCAAAATCACGGGGCCTAACTTGGTCCGATTCACCCCGCCGTAAAAATTGATGAAGGGGTGATTCGGACCACCATTGTTTTTCGTATTTTACTTATTATTGACATTTTTATTACATATAATTAATTTAAATATAATAAATAGTTACTTATATTAAGTAAAAATTAAAATAAAAAATGAAATTTATATAAAAAATACGAATTCCAAAAAGTGTCAAAATTTTTGAGCGGAGAGGGGTGAATCGGACCACCTTATTTTTATTCTTATTTTATGTATCATTATTGACATTTTTATTACTTATTACTAATTTTAATATGATAAACAATTATTATATTAAGTAAAAATTAAAATATAAAATTGAATTTATACATAAAAGAGGAATTTAAACAGATGGTCCGATTCACCCCTCAATGGTGGTCCGATTCACCCCTCCAAGGTCAGGCTGAATGAGCTTTATTTAAACTTTAATAAAACTATTATTATTAGAATTACATTATTATTTTTTTAGAATTACATTATTATTTTTTTGTGTGCTTATTACTATATGGCCATGAATTTCAGGAAAAAAAATTCCAAAAAGTGCATTAGGGGAAAGTCGGGAGACGAACTTATACCTAAAGTGGTCCAAGTCACCCGCCCGATGCTACATACAAGATCATACACTCGCAAGTGATCCTGAGGCTACTTCTTTGGCGTACCCCCAAGTATCACTCTGCGTATCTCCCGGGATACGCGTACCCCACTGCATTAGAACATTAAAAATAAAAAGACAGTAAGAAGCCACATGGGCCTATCAAGACTGTCCCAGTCAAGCCAACAGCCAATCACCAACATGCTCATGCAAATCCACAAAGCACCCTAGGGCTTGTCAATCACTTTATACACACGTCTAAAACATGCTCATGCAAATCCACAAAGCACCCTAGGGCTTGTCAATAACATATTTATACACAAAGTCTACAACTAAAATAAAAAAACTAAAAACTATATCTAAAGTATATATATATATATATATATATAAAGAAGTATATATATATATAAGTATATATATATATATATATATATATATATATATATATATATATATATATATATATATACTAGAAGTATATATATATATATATAAAGATATATATATATATATATATATATATATATATATATATATATATATATATATGCTAACCAAACTACAGCTTTAACTTTATAGTAATATGCAATTAACCTTAGTAACTACAGTAACTGAGAACCAGCCAATTTGGCTTAGTCAAAATATACTATATGATACCCAAACCATCCATATATCTATCCAGTCTCTTCTTATAAATGAACAATCTATTTAGTATAAATTCAATAGAAATACTGAAAACAGGCGCTCCTTAAGCTTACCATGTGTGTGCGATATGTGAAGCATTTTACAATCATTATGAGTAAGCTGTATAGGTGGAGCCAGAGCTGGTACAAAATAAATTTGAGTGGAGCTGAAGTTTGGGGGGGGAAATTTTTTTTTCATATCTAGGCTCCATAAATTATTTTTCATATTTAGAGCTGGTATGGGATAATTTTAAAATGACGGTGCCTGTAGCTAGAACTGAGGCCGGATAATGTTATAATGATGGAGTTGGAGCTGGCAAGATTTTTTCTGGTTTTGCAGTCCTGTTTAAAATAAATTTTCTTTTCAGATATTTAGATCTTATAATTTACTTTTAAAATTTTGATTAATAGGCTACTTAAGCAATTACGTATTTTAATAATGGCTTTGAATCTGGCTGCAAGAGTACATCCTGTTGTATTATTTACAATTGTTGATTCATATGAGCGAAGAATTCCTGATGCTCAGAGAGTTATTGGAACATTATTAGGTATGTCATTGTAATATTTTAAGCCTTTGTATATATCACAAAGTTAGGCATGTAATATTTTAAGGATATATATATATATATATATATATATATATATATATATATATATATATATATATATATATATATATATATATATATATATATATATATATATATATATATATGAGTAGGAGCTTCAGATTGATAGTTTTGGGGGACCTGAATGGTTGGATAGGTGATCAAAAAAGGGATGGTATAACAGGTGGTTTTGGGGTGGCGGGAGAAAATGAGAATGGTAGGAAGGTGATTGATTTCTGTGAAGAGAGAGGTATGTGTGTGTAAGTAATACTTTCTTTAAACACAAGAGTATACATATAAGTATACTAGAGTTGGTGTAGGTAGAGATGGTATCGAAGTGAAAAGTATGATTGATTTTGTGTTGGTGAAGAAGGAGATGATGAAGTATGTGTTGGATGTTAAATCAGTTAGGGTTTAGGAATTGGATTATCGGATCATTATGTTGTTCTATGTAAAATTGCTAGTGGGGGCTTGATGGGGAAGGTGATACGAAAGGAAGTAGGTAAAATTAAGAGGGAGAATAAGTGTGCAAGATAATAAGGATAAGTATGTAAGAGCGCTCGCTAGTAAATCGGTTGAATGTGAACAAGTTGATACTGAACAAATCTGGGGCAAATGAAGGAAGCAATTGTTAGTAGTGCAAAGGAAGTGTGTGGATGTGCTAAAGTAGGAAGTAAGAATGTTAACAGCGAATGGTGGAATGAAGAGGTGATGAAAGTGGTTAAAGGTAAAAAAGAAGCGTGGTTGAATGTACTAAAAGCAAATGATGAAGTTTCAAAAGAAAGATGCTTGGAATTATATAAGGAGGAAAAAAGAAATACTAAAAGGTGTATATGTAGGAGAAAACAAGAGGTAAATGAACAGTTTGGAAGGAGGATGAATGAGGACATACAAGGAAATAGGAAGCTCTTTTGGAAAGCGCCAAAGGTTAAGAATGAGAATAAGGGGAATCTGCTTAGGATAATGATAGGGATGGTGCTTTGTAACTGATGAAATGGATGTGAGGGGAGTGTGGAAAGAACACTTCGAAAATCTGCACAATATTAACAGTAATGATGAGGTGTTAGTGAATGTGTGTGGGTTTGATGGTGCAAGAAGGAATAGGTATTTTGGGGATGAGGTTATTAGTAAGGAGGAGGTAATGGGTAGGGTGAGAAAGTTGAAGAATGGTAAATCTGCAGGTATAGATGAAATTACTAGTGAAATGATCAAGAGCGGAGGCGAGATGGTGATTGATTGGATTTGGAAGTTGTGTAATAAAGCGTTTATGGAGGGTATAGTTCCAAGGGATTGAAGGAGAGCGGTAATAGTACCCTTGTATAAGGGTAAGGGAGAAAAGGGGAACTGTAGAAATTATAGGGAAATAAGTTTATTGAGTGTTGTAGGGAAGGTATATGCTGGTATTTTGGTCGAAAGAGTGCGTCGAGTGACTGAGGGACTGATTGGTGAAGAACAAGGTGCGTTTAGGAGTGGTAGAGGATGTGTGGATCAAATCTTTACATTGAAACAAATGATTGAGAAAATGAGGGAGAAGAAGAATAAATTGTATTTAGGTTTTATGGATTTGCAACAGGCGTATGATAGAGTTAATAGGGAAGCTTTATGGCAGGTGTTAGTGATATATGGTGTTGGTGGTAGGCTTCTGAATGGAATCAAAAGTATGTATGACGATAGTGAAGCGTGTATAAGAATAAATGGTGTCAATGGTGATTGGTTTAGGATTAATAGCGGAGTGAGACAGGGTTGTGTTATGTCTCCTTGGTTATTCAATTTGTATATGGATGGGGTTATGAAAGAATTCGAGGTGGGGATGGCAGGAAATGGTGTTAGAATGATGGAGAATGGAGATGAGTGGAAGGTGCCCTACCTATTATATGCGGATGATTTGGTTCTGTGTGGCGAATCTGAAGAGAGTTTGAGAGAATTGGTAGAGAGATTTGGCAGGGTATGTAAAAGGAGGGGTTTGAAAGTAAACGTAGATAAGAGTAAGGTTATGGTTGTGAGTGAGGACACTCCTTAGTGTGAAGTTATGTTAGATGGTGAGCAGCTAGAACAAGTGTCTGAGTTTAAATATTTAGGGTATATGTTGGATGAGA
>JABUQX010133371.1:12500-27500 GCA_015478945.1 Trachelipus rathkii | reverse complement strand
ACACCTATGAGGCATGCATTCCTTGGATTTTCTATGTTACAAACAGTTTTTTTTAATGAGCTCCCTGTAACCTTCTTTGATAAAAGATCCTGCAAGAAATTAGTTTTACATTTTGATGATACATGGAAATTGATACCCTTATATAAGGTAAGAGTGATAAGAAGAACTGTAGAAACTTTGTGGAAATTAGTTTATTGAGTGTTCTAGGGAGGAGTGAGAGGAAGTGATTGTTGAAGAACAAGGTGCATTTGGAAATGGTAGAGGATATATAGATCAAATTTTTACAATAAAGCAAGTCAGAGAGAACATGAACAAACTGTATCTTAGTTTTATGGACTTGCTACAGGCGTATGACAGGAATAAAAGGAATGCTCTGGGGCAGGTGTTAGTGAGATATGATGGGGGGGGGGGTATGCTTAAGAATGGAACACAAGGCATGTATGTAGATAGATAAGCGTGTGTAAGAATAAATGGAGTATAGAGCGATTAATAGTGGAGTGAGGCAGGGATGTGTGATGTTCCCATGGCTATTTAATTTGTATATGAATGGGGTGATAAATGAATTAAAGGTAGGGGGTAACAGGGGAGAATGTTAGACTGATGGAGAATGAAAGAGAGTGGTGGATGACCTGTTTATTGTATGTAGATGAATTGGTTTTATGTGGCAAATCTGAAGCAAGTTTGCCATAGTGTGTAATAGTTTTTTTTTTTTTTTTTTTTTTTTTTTTTTTTTTTTTTTAAGTAAATGTAGATAAGAGTAAAGAGATGGTTGTGGGTGAAGAGAGTCCATAATGTGAAATGTTGGATGGAGAACAACTGGAACAAGTATCGAGAGTTTAAATATTTAGACTATATGTTAGATGAAGAGGGAACATGATGCATAGTTTAGTTGGAAAGGTAAGAGGGCGGCTGCTGCAGTTAAATTTTTGGTGCATGCAATGGAACTAAGTCTTGAATGTGATATGGTTGCGCATGGGGGTATGTTGTTACCAGTTTTAATGCATAGTAGGAGGCTAAGGTGTGGAGTAAGAGTTATAAGGTATAGATTTTTTTTTTTTTTTTTATAAAGTTCACACCTCACGGGCATAGCCCTATTTTAGGAGGGGAACTTCTCTAAGTAAATTCTACCTAGGTTCCGGACTAGGGATCGAACCCGCGCCCTTGCCATGCGACTCTGTCACTCTACCGATTGAGCCACGGTAGTCTATTCAGATGGATTATCTTAGAGCGTATTTATTAGGTGGAGTGTGCTGGCGAGCTGAGTGGTGTGAAGAAAGTTGTTAATGAAAGAATAAATGAGAGTATATTAAGATAGTTTTGTCATAGAAGAGGAGTGGGTAAATAGTTGGTTCTTAAAGCCGATGTATAGAGGTGAGTGCATTGGGAATTGAGTAACTTGAGATCTAATAATAAGTAGATTGAGTCAGTAAATAAATGTGAATTTCGTTTAAGCGATAAGAATGGTGCGTGATAAGAGTGATTGGCGGGGTTTTGTGAAGGTTGGCCTATGCCCTATGGGATAAACCCTTGTGTGAAATGTAGTGAAGCCCTAGGGTGGTTTTTTGTTCCTAATGGCTCGCATTTGATGGTTTGAAGGGGGGGGGGGGGTGCTTTCTTTTCAATGAATCATGTTCTAATTCACTCTTCTGTTTCCGATGTATGTGGCGCACCCCACCCCCAATCTGGGGATGCACTGGGAATATATATATATATATAATATATATATATATATATATATAATATATTATCATATATATAATATATATATATATATATATTATATATATATATAATATGAATAGATATTTTGGGGATGAGGTTATTAGGAAAAGGAGGAGGTAATTGGGTAGAGAGAGAAAGTTTAAAAGAATAGTATAAATCTGCAGGTATAGATGAAATTACTGGTGAAAATTTCAAGAACGGAGGCAAGATGTGATTGATTTGGATTTGCGAAGGTTGTTAATAAAGCGTTTATGGGAGGGTATAGATCCAAGGGATTGGAGGAGAGCATTGATAGTAGTACCCTTATATAAGGGTAAGGGAGATGTGGGGTACTGTAGAAATTATAGGGGAATAAGTTTATTGAGATGTTGTAGGGAAGATTATATGCTTGGTACTTTTGGTCGAAAGAGTGCGTTCGAGTGACTTGAAGGACTGATTGGTGAAGAACCAAGGTGCGTTTAGATGGTAGAGAATGTGTGATCAAATCTTTACCATTGAAACAAATGATAGAAAATGAGGGAAAAGAAGAAATAAATTTATTTAGGTTTTTATGGATTTTGCAACAGATGTATGATAGGATAATAGGGAAGCTTTATTGGCAGCGTGTTAGTTGATATCTCGATATATGGTGTTGGTGGTATTCTTCTGAATGGAATCCAAAAAATGTACTGGTATTGATGATAGTGAAGCGTGTGTAAGACATAAATGGTGTCAAAGGTGATTGCTTTAGTAAAAATAAGCGGAGTGAGACAGGGTTGTGTTATGTCTCCTTGGTTATTTCAATTTGTATATGGATGGGGTTATTAAAGAATTAGAGGTGGCCGGGTTGGCCAGGAAAATGGTGTTAGAATGATCGAGATGAGTGGAGGGTGCCCTACCTATTTATATGCGGTTGATTTGGCTTTGTGTGGCGAGAATCTGAAGGAAGTTGAGAGGATTGGTAGATAGATTGGGCAGGGTGTTTAAAAGGAGAGTTTGAAAGTAACCGTAGATAAAGTGAGTGAGACAGTCCTCAGTGTGAAGGTTATGGTTAGATGGTGAGCAGCTGGAAACAAGTTTGTCTTGAGTTTAAATATTTAGGGTATATGTTAGTGGAGCAAGCGGAACGGATGATGCAAGTTGTAGTAGGAAAGTTGTGAATGGCGATGAAGGTGGCTGGTGCAATTAAATCGTTAGTGAATGTAAAAAGACTAAGTCTGCTGAGTGCGCTAGGGTCTGCATGACGGTATATTGTTACTGTGTTATGTGCTATAGGTAAGAGACTGAATTGTCTGGAATAAGAAGTATAGATCGTAAGTTCAATGTGTTCAGATGGAACAATCTTAGGGGCGTGCGTGGTGTGAAGAAGGGTGTAAACGAGAGAATAAATGGAAGTATTGTTATGGTTTGGTCAGGTGGGAAAGGATGAATGATTAGTCGGTTGGCTTAAGCGAGAATATGTATAGTGGTGAGTGTGTTGGGGAACCGACCGGCTGGGGAGACCGAAGAAAAAGTGGACGAGTCAGTAAAGGAATGTCTTGCAGAAGAGAAATGTAAGTTTGGAGAGGCGATAAGAAAGGTGCATGATAGGAGAGAATAGCCGGGTGTTGTAAGCGGGTTAATGGTTGTGGCCCACCTGCGGCCAGGGGATGAACCCCTACATTGGACGATTTACCATATAGTGAGGGTCGTCTCGGTCCCGTGAAGCTTTAGGGTGGATTTTCTGACTGCGACGAGTTCCTTACTAATTAATGGTACAGGATGGGGCCGGTAAGGCTGGGCTTTCTTTTTCGACTTTGTTCAATTTCTTCTACTGCTTTTCTTTTCGATGCTTGTCACGCACCTTTACTCTTAGTCTGGGAATAAAAAGGAAGAATTAGATGAAAGAAAATATATATATTATATATATATATTATATATATATTATATATATATTATATTATATATATATATATATATATATATATATATATATTATATATATATATATATTATATTATATATATATATATATATATTTTGTTAGTAATACTGCCCAGAAGAGTAGAATACGCTTCGAAATAGGTGCGTTGAACCAACAACGGATTTGCAATTAATAATCCGAAGCCTGCCAAATATAGAATCAAACTCTTTCAAGTT
The DNA here is from genome assembly GCA_015478945.1 of Trachelipus rathkii. NCBI lineage: Eukaryota > Metazoa > Arthropoda > Malacostraca > Isopoda > Trachelipodidae > Trachelipus > Trachelipus rathkii. The sequence goes on along the minus strand of JABUQX010133371.1, from coordinate 23,660 downwards.
CTTGGGTAAAAATATATTTCTATTAATTAATTTTTGTCTAAAATTTGAAATTTGTTAATTTTTTTTTGTTTATTTAATATATATATATATATAATATATATATATATAATATATGTATATATACTATATACTATATATATAATATATATACTACTATCATATATATATATATATATATATATATTATATATATATATATATATATATATATATATAATATATATATATATATATAGGACCGAAAGAGAAAGTGGATTGAGTCGGTGAACGAATGTTGAAGGAAGAGAAAATGTGAGTTTGGGTAGAGGCGAGAAGGAAAGTGGTAAACAGAGTGAATGAAGGGGGATTGTGAGTTATGCGTTGTGGCCCCACCTGGGCCCAAGGCATGAACCCCTTTACACTGCGATCTATCATAGTGAGGTTCCATCGCTGTCCCATTGAAGCTTTAGGGGTGGATTTTCTGACTGCGATGAGTTCTCCTAATAATGCGTACATGAGGGGCGTAAGGCTGGGCTTTCTTATCGAACTTGTGTCATGTTCTTCTACTGCTTTTCTTTCCGATGCCCGTCGCGCACACCTTACTCCAATTCTTGGGAAAATATAAGAAGATAAAGAAAGAGAAAGATAGATATATATATAATATAATATATATATATTTATATATATATAATATATATATATATATATATTATATAATTATATATATATATAGATATATATATATACTTATCCCTTGTGTGGGGGAAAAGAATTTTCACAACCGTATGTTTCTCATGTCCTAAACGGATGGGGGATTAAAATGGTCAGTCGGTTAGACTGAGTTTTTATGCGGGATACCACCTACTACTGAATTTCTGTACCATCGAAAAGGCCTTATATTGCAAAATTAGTCAGCTAGCTGCGTAGTTCTGAAGATCTGATGACACTCTATCATATTCCAATGCACCTCACGCCTAACACTGAATGATCTATATAATACTATATTATATATATATATTTAGTATATAGTATACTATATATATAGTACTATATATATATTAATACTATATATAATGTTATAGTATACAATAATATATATATATATATAATAATATATACTATATATTTGAAATTTACACCCAAATCTCAACTCGTAGTTTTAAAATATTTTTGGTTTACGTCGAAGTAATGATTCACCACAGTCATTGTTTACAATGTTTTCAGTCAACAAATATTAACACTTTACCTAAATATAATAACTCAGACAGAAGAATAAATAATTTATAACTACTAGAAATTTTTTTTAAAAGACAACTTCAAGATCGTATCGTAAAAATACAATTTTCAGACAAAGAGGTACGTGATAATATTCAAGATCATCACTAAAGCAGATAATCCGGTTAAATATACTTTATACTTAGATTTTTAAAGCAAAGAGTCCCAAAGAAAACCCCGACGGAAGAAGTCGGATTGATTTAAAGTGCTTAAAACTTGAATTGGAAATTGCATTCGATGTCCAGAGAGTGTAGTTTGAAAACGAAACTACAGTTATTTACAAATAAATGTTCCTGCCTTGTGTCTGACCAGATGTACGAACTACTCGACTGCTGGAAATTAGTCACGTTTTCGTCTTTGTTGGGATGCTGAAAAATTGAAGCTTCGCTGCCTTGCCTTCCCGAACTGGACATACTAAAGGATTAGTATATTCGAGACCCTTTAATTTGTTGAAAGTGTTTTTGTTAATTATATGATTTAAACTTACTACAGTGACTCGTATATAACGAGTACCCGATTTATGATAAGGTTGATTTTAGTTAAGTAGCGTAGGTATATTTTGGTAGTATAATGATATGACAAACGTAAACGGTCCTAGTGATAATAAAACTTTGTTTAAAAACGAGGTGTGTGTTCAAAAGTAAAAATAAAAAAAAAATAAAAAAATGTTTTTTTGTTTAGCGAACTAATAACACTATTACGAGAATTATTATTTAGGTCTCGTATTAATATAATATATAGTGCTGTTCTGTCGTAATTAAAAGAGGAAATTATAAAGACGTTAAAAATATATATTGGTGTTTTTAGTAATAATAATAATGTGTATGTATATGTGTATGATTTTAAAATTTTAAATAATTAAATAAAGATGTTAAAAGATAAAGCCGCTAAATTTAACGGGTGAAAATTTTAAAGAAAAAAAGAAAAAAAAAAAAAAAGTTGTAGGAATCACTTGAAGAAATGATTGGATTAGGGTTTTAACTTTTTTATATTATCATTTTAACTTTTTATTGTTAGTGTTGCTGTGGGTATTGTGAGCGGGGTGGGTGTTGGCCTAGGTGTTTGGGAAGTGCCTAGAGTGGGGAGTCCCATAAAGCGTGCAGCCTGACGAGTAATATATATAGGAAGAAGGGGAAAAGATGGGGAGGAGGAAGAGGTGGTACATGTTTCAAGTATGAACGTGAGAGGGTTAAACGAGGATTTGAAGAGGGAGGAAGTGGGGTTAATGTTTGAAGAAAAAAGGTGGATGGTGTAGGTAACAGAAACTAAAGCTCTGAAGGAAAGAGGAGGTGGACTTGGAAAATAACAAGGGTTATGAATCGGGTGAACGAGAGGAGAGTGAGGGCGTGATGGGAGAAGGGGCTGTCTTCCCGCGTAGAATCATAAGCTACCCACCAGGTCACAGGCGTGGAGCCCTTCCGCGCAAAGACAAGGTCCGAACCCCGCACCAGCACGTGGCGTCGCGGCCAGGCGTCCCCGAGCCGCCGCGTGCGCCGGCGCAGGCACAATATTTTCCGCGTAACGCTCGCCGGCGGTGCTGCCGCAGGGCCCATATCCGCCACTGTACCCGCCCGCCACAGAGCTACCGAAGGCGCCAATATTCCCGCACGAATGGAAAAATATATAATACTATGCAGTCATTGCAGTTTTACAACATATAAACGAGTTGTTTGATTTAAAAACATGTTTCCGCGAACCAAACACTGAGCCTAAACTCATTACAGACACTTTATATTTTACTTAATGATCGTGTTATTAATTATATAAATTTTAAATATATCGTATGTAAGAAGAAAAAATACCAAAGTGTCTGATATAAAACATTTATTTTCTACAATTGTACGAAATTTTATTAAAAACCATTTACAATTACATACCTTAAAGCAGTAATACAAGAGTAAATCAATAGAGGTGTACCTAGACATCCTAAAAGGGTAGGTATGTGCTTTGTGTCTTTACTGCTGTACTGCAATTAACTCGGTTACTCGCTTTAACTCATATGTGTTGAGCTTTTAACTTCACAAATATTTATTTATATAATTACGATGACCTCTAATATGCACAGATAAACATTAGTCAAATTCAATAGAGACAATAGAATAAACAGTAGCACAGCATGGTATAGATGGATGCTAGGGTTTTGTGTTACTGTTTTACTGTTTTAAAAACACTGGTTTTACTGCTTTAACTCATAGTTTTACTTTACTGTTAACTCATATATTTATTAGCATCTACATGACCTTAAAGGGAGTAAATCAGGTGAATCAATAAGGGTGTTATCATAGCAACAAGTTATTTAGGTTATGCTTATGTTTTTAATCTGGCCCGTTCATACTGGCTTTAACATCAATGGTTTTTACTGGCTTGTAACACCTATCAGTATGTGTTTATACTGCTTTAAGCATATATTTATTAACATTATAGCATAACCTTAAAAACGAGTAAGTACAGTAAATCCAATAGAGGCGTTGGTGACCTGAGGCAAACAAAGGGGACTTAGGATGCTTTTGTTTTACTCTTTTACCTGGCTAACTCATGGTGTTAGCACGAGAAAGATTTGCTAATGCTTTAACTCATATGTTGTACTGCTTTAATATTCATAGTGTTTACGGCTTTAACTCATATATTTCATAAGTACTCTTAAAAAGTATTATCTAAACATTAGTTTAAACATATGAAATCAAACTGTATTTTCTATTTTATTTTTATATTATTTTATTATTTTATTATTTATTTATTATTATATACTTGTGTATTTACTTCAGTCTATGATTATTAATCATTTAGAAACACACATTACACACACGCACGCACACCACACACACACACCACACACACACACACACACACACACACTTACATCATACCATATAATTTATTAATTTATTAAAACATTTTATTTTTGATTTTTATTATATCTTAGTGTTATTTACTTCATGCCTATTGTTATTATTATTTAGAGCACACATACACACCCAAACACACACACCCACCCACTTACACACATAACGTATAATTTAATTAAAAGCATTTTATGTTTTTTAATTAAACACGTACATTTATATTAATTGAGTTCAAATATTAAATAAAATTATTTCAAAGTTTTCTTTAAAATGTCTATAATAAATCAATCATTATCTTTGAACAAAGAATTTATTATTAAACTGTTAATACTTTTGGTTTATATTTTATAACTATCAAGTTTATAATAACTTTTTACTAAAATTTTATAGAAATTTTATTAGAAAACATGTACTTTACTTACCCTAAAGCAAATAAATCAGTAAATCATAAGGCCAGCCCCTATGCACCCCTCTACACCAAAGCTCATGCTCGCATACGTTATTGTTCATATTGACACGTGGATCTTTTATTCAAATTTAATATTCTGTTTAATAAGTTATAAAAATAACAATACATAATTACTTTCTGGCTAACGATAACATGTATGTATGTATATTCATAAAATCTTATTCAAAGTTTTTATATTAGCAAAAAAGATGGACCATATCACTAACATTGTATATTATTTGCTTCGATGGTTAGACTAAAAAATATTTCAAAAAGTGTTTTATTAGGAAGTAAATTCGATTGTGCTTTATTATTATTATATTATCTATGTACATTGACAATCCATCCCGAGAAAAACACACCAACCCGCACTCCTTACAGATACGAAACCGACCTATCTCTGTAAAATGTGTTGAAATAACTACTTTAGGCCTAAACTAGGATAATCCTTTTTTGTATCCCGGGGGGCGATTTAGGCCTAATTCCAGGTCAGAATATATTTCAAAACTGACCTCTTTCCGTAAAATGTGGTGCAATAACTACGTAGGCCTAAATTTAGCTAAATTTAGGATAAGCCTTTTGTATCCCAGGCTTATTTAGCCTAATACCAGTCAAAAGGTAATTCCAGTATTACAAATAATCATTGTATTATTATTATTTTTTTATAAATATATTTCAAACTGAACATGCTGGATCGGTAAGATACTTTAAGCAGGTAAGAAGGAAATGTTTTTCCTTTCTTGTGATTGGTCAGTAATCCTTATCTTTATATGACCTCGTATGTGATTGTCGAGAAAATTATTTATCGTCTTTTGAAAATTAACTTTGTTCTTGAAACTTGTATTTGACAGGTGTGTGTTTTATTATCTTTAGACGCAAACTCATTTTAAAATCATAGCACTTTTAGCTGTTAAGACGGTGCACAAGTTACTGATGGTAATTAAAAGTGTTTTTATATGTATTACTAAGAAGATATCATTATATTATCAATAAAAATACATTTACAAGTGAGAGCACTAATTATTAATTTTTCACTTTAGGAGATAGATAATAATTAAATTCACTAGATAAATAGTAGATCACGTGGAAGCAAAACGCAGAGCGCCCGGCGAATGGGCGAGCGGCCCGGTAGCGGAACAAGGGCGACGAGATGAGAACCGTCGCGGTTAATGGGATCGTAATAATAATACTACTCGCCCGTCGGCGATATAATATTGTGATCTTTGATGATATGCCCGTTTGTATAAACTGTTCATTTACATCATGTGTAATTCAAATATACCGACTATCCGTTATATTTATGAAGCCGGTGCATTTTTATTTCTTACTTGGAAACATATATTTAGATTTATGTATTTATAGAGGTAAATACCATATTCAACTAATAGATAGTCGTTGAAAAACATTTAGTATTTAGAAACAGATTCAGTTTTGTTTGTAGAATACTATGTTTGCTTAATTTAATTTATCCTAAAATTAATAAATTACTGTGTGGGAAGAGTTAAGAACAAATTAGTATCCGAATTGTCGACGTCTGAACGGCTATGTTCTTCTTTGTGGTATGCCTTTTAAGTATAACACTTGTGAGTACTAAGCATGGACTAAGACAAAGTGATTTTATATGCACTTAAAGCTAACAAAACCTCCATAGACGTAGAGTCTATGGTAAGGAGAGTTTCCCGTACCTCCCTTTTCAAGGTATGTCTTTACGGTTTTATCTTCTTATGTATAAGTTATGAAAAAAAAAGTTGTATTCTAAAATATTATTACTTATATTACTATATTAGTTAATTACACAATGTGTGTACATGCATAATAAAATTCCCCTCCTAAAAACCTTAAATTTCTCTTTATGGACTTCAAAGTATTGGGGATCATATTATGGTATACTTCAACAGAATTCACATCGAGGGCGGTATGTAAGTTCATTACCTCTTCATATATCAGTGGCTGTATTGTCATGCGTAACCATTCGAATTATCTCACTTGGTTTTAATAAACAACTGATATACCAGGATTTAAATAAACTAAGATGCGCTTGAAGCATATGTTATCTAATATTCGCTAAACTAACCTTGACTACAGTTACACAAACTTAATATTATAACATCCTGAATGGGACGGGTGCCAAAGATATCATCCTCTTAGGATGTATAGCCCTACCACTTTGAAATACCAACGCTCCATATTTTCGGCGACCGGACGTAAGTAATATACGCCGGCGGGTTCATGCGGCTTTTCCGCACCGGGCAGCGCTTGCGGGCGCTCTTGCGTCTTGCTTCACGTGATCTACTAAAAATCTAGTGAATTAATTTTATTATCATATTTACGTGAAATTATGATGAAATTTATTCCCTAAATGCTAAGTATTTATCTTATAGAATTATGACTATACATACGTAGTTAAAATAAAACCACTTTTAATCACAAATCAGATAACTTGTGCACCGGCTTAACAGCTAAAAATGACTATGATTTAGAGATATGAGTTTCGGGTCTAAAATAGATAAATGAGACATCAAAATCGCTTGGCTCAAGAGTACAAGGTTGTATAAGAGAACAATATGGCAGAATTTCCAAAAGACCGATAAAATAATTCTCGACCAATCACATACGGAGGTCATATAGAGATAAGGATTACTTTACGACCAATCACATAAGTAATCGTAAAATCAGTTTTCCTTACAATTACCTGCTTAAAAGGGATACTTAAATACGCGATATTCCAGGTCAAGTGAGGTTCAGGGTTGGAACATATAGTTGTATTAAAAATAAATGAATGAGAACAAGAGTTCGTGGTCTATACGTGGGAATACCTTGCACCCTATTATTGAAAACCGTGGTATTAGGCATACAAAATCAGACTGAGGATTATCAATAATAGGCTGTATCCAAGATTTTAGGGCCTAGTTAAATTAGGTAGCCGTAACGTAGTATGTGCAACCACATTTAACAGGAAAAAGGGTCAGTTTGAGAATAATTTTGACCTGGAATTATGGGCCTAAATCGCCCCGGGGCAGTACAGGAAAAAAGGATTATTCCTAAAAAGTGTGTGAGGCCTATAAAGTAGTTATTATACACACCACATGTTTTAGCTCAGAGATAAGGTGCAGGTGTTCGTATCTGAAAGGAAAGGTGCGGGGTTGTTGTGGTTTTCTTCAGTGAGATGGAAAATTTGTCAAAGATGTGACATAGGATAAAATAAGATAATAAGTAAAGAAAAGTATCCGAGTGAATTATTATAAAACATTGGAAAAATAGGCTTTTTTAGCAATCGAAAACAAAAATAATTATTAAAATTTGAAGTTAATTAATTTTTATTTATTAAATAAAAACGAGGAATGATATTTAATAGAAGGAATAACCAGTATGTTATGTTATGGTGGCAGAGGAAGAACTTAAGTAAGTTGTGGTTATTTTGTAATATTTTATATGCATGGGCTAAAAGATATGATGGTATTGTAAGAGCAGAGGCTAAGTCAATAGGAAACAAAAACTTCAGGCATAGGCTGGTGATTAGAGGGAGACGCTGGGTAGCTATAGGGCTGGGCCTTTACTGATCTCTGAGGTTATGCATTTAAAGTTTGACGTGCTAGAGAATATATGTTTGGTTAGATAAAATTTGCATAAAAGACTTACAGCTTCCGATGTAGATTATAATAAACTTGATTAGGTGAATATAAAATTTATATAACAAAAAGTATTAACATTTAGAGTAAATAAATTTGCGATTGTTCCAAAGAGAGATAATGGATTGTATTGTTAAAGAATATAGGAAGTGTTTAAGGAAAACTTGAAATAGACTATTGTATAATTTGATATTATGGTGAAGAGGAATCAAGAAAGTCGTACGTTATTGTAATTAAAAACATAAAATGATGGTAAATAAGAAATTATACGTTATTATGTGTGTAGAGGTTGGAGTGTGGGGCGTTAGGTGTGTTTATGTGTGTGAAAGTTGTGTGGTGTGATGTATGTGTGCTCTAAATAATAAATAACAATAGGCATGAAGTAATAACACTAAGGTAATAATAATAAAAATAAAAAATAAAAATGTTTTTAATAAATATATGTTATGTGTGTATAAGTGTAAGTGTTGTGTGTGGCTGGTGTGAACGGTGAGGTGCAAGTGCTGAGTTGAATGTGAATGTATGGCAGGGACTCGTGATTGTATGTTGTTCTAAATGATGAATAAGCGCGAAGAGGCAATAGAATGTAGGTGAATAACACTAAGTTAGATAAATTAAAAAAAAAATGAATTGAAACTAATAAATAAATAAACATCTAAAAAAAGGAATAAAAATATGTAGATAAAAGATAAAATAAAAAGTATTTAAAACAAAAATAAAAACAAGGCAATTAAATATATGAGTTAAAGCAGTAAAACATATGAAGGTTAAAGCAGGGTAAAAGACATATGGCAGTTTTAAAGCAGGTTAAGAACATGAGTTAAAGCGTTAAGAGCTATGTGTTAAAAAACAAAAAGCAGTGAGACACTGTTAAGCCCCTATTGATTGACCATAGGTCAAGTTACCTCTAGTTGATTGTGACTGATTTACGTTAAGGGTATAGTAATGTGTAATAAATATATGGAGTAAAGGGCTCTCTGAGTGAGAAACAAAATGAGTGTAAAGCTTAGTTAAAACATGGAGTGGACTAAAGCAGGGTAAAACAGTAAAACAGGTAAAACAAAAAGCATACTAATCCCCTTTTGCTAAGTAGTGATGTAAACAGCCTCGTTATGAATTAGTGCAAATATATTTTTATCGTTTCTTGTTTTTGTAGGTCTGATTTAAGGTAGTAAATTGCTAAAATATATGTATTAAAAGCAAAGTAAAACATATAGATAAAGCAGGTAAAAATGATGTAAATGGTCCAGAGTAAACAGTAAAACAAAAGCACACAGTAAACCGCTTGTCTATGTTAACACACTCATTATTTTACATGATACTCTTTAAGGATATGTAATTTTAATAAATATGTGAGGTAAGAGTTAAAGCAGCAAAACATATGAGTTAAGCGAGGTTTTAATGCTACCTGAGCAGTTTTAAAGCAGTAAAACAAAAGCATACTAACCCCTTAGGTGTTAGGTAACATCAGAGTAGGTGGTTTGATACTGATTTACTGCTTTAAGGTATGTAAATTGTAAATGTTTTTAATAAAAAATTTGTACAATTGTAGTAAAATAAAATGTATTATCAGACACTCTGGTTTTCTTCTTACATACAATGTTTTAAAAATTGTGAGAACGCATTAAAAAGTATTAAAGTAAAATAATGAAAAAGGAATGTCTGATGAGTTACAGATTTAGGTTCGCGAAAATGTTTTTAGTAAAAATGATAGAGAAAGAAAATAGAAGAAAAGATGAAGAAAGAGAAGAGCATACCTAATTAGTTTATTATATTTTCATCGTATCACGGAAATATTTGCGCACTGGCGGGTGCGATAGCACGGCGTGCGTGTGGTACGTAGGGGAGAATATAGGCAGCCTGCACGGGCCACGCTCACGCTGCGGCAGGTTAACGACAAGAATTTTTGCGCTGACTGCGGGCGCACGCGTGCGCGGACGGCGGACGCGGCGCTGCGGCCGCGTGCCGCGCGCGCGGCACGCTGCGGCAGCGCAAGAAGGGCTCTATTCGCTCTGCGCCTTGCTGGAGTGAAGCGGATAGCTTATATCTAGGGGAAGACATTTATATTAACTCTGTTCTTTGAGGTAGGGTAGAGATGACGCAGTCATCAAAGATAATTTCATCAAAGATGAATCAACAATAATATAGAGATGGTAATGCAAAAAAGAGTAACATCATCAAAGATGAGACATCAGAGATGAGACCTTTCAAAGTTTGAGGGCTATCTATATGCTGAGGGGCATTAATGCTGAGCCATCAGAAGTTGAGCATCTAGAGAGTTTGACGGCATATGCCAAAAAAGTATCAAGTGTAGTTGTAAGTGTAAGATGAAGTGTATCAGTGTGTGAGGAGTGGATGGTGGGACGTGAGTGTAAGTGATATGATTTAGTTGTAAAGTGTGATGTGATGAGAGTTGAATGGCATATAAGTGTCATTGAGGATGGCATAAGGTGCATAGTGAATGTTGTGTATAATTTTACCGAGAGAGTGATATGTGTTGTTAAGCGTGGTGGGGTGGCAAGTTAATAATAATATATAATATAGTATATAAGTAGTAAAGTAATATATATATATTATAATAATATATATATATATATGTATATGATATAATATATATATTATATATATAAATATATTTATAGGCTATAAGTGATAGAAAAAAAGACTAACTCATGAGTAGGAAGCAGTCCTAGCACTGTTAATATACACCAAATCGATTCCGCATACCTTATAACCTAGGGGTAGATACCCATTAGGACTTTCTAGGCTCAGGTGGCAGGCGTAGAAAGAGATGGCTTGATAAAAAATTTATGTGAGAGCACTCAGGGTTCTGGGGCACTATGTGGCACTCAGTTGTCACTATGTGGTTGGCACTATGTGACACTTACTTGGCACTCACTTGGCATCATTGGCGATCTCGATGGGCACTCATTGGCACTCACTTGGCATTCACCTGGCACTCACCTGGCACTCATCTAATACTCAT
>JABUQX010133370.1:35000-49386 GCA_015478945.1 Trachelipus rathkii | reverse complement strand
CGTACTTCCAGAGAATGTGGATTCCTCTTGACACAAGAGACAAAAGGGTCTGGTGGAAAGTGTTGTCCACTTTCAAAAAATCAAATATTAATGTCTGAAATTGACGTAGTCTAATTAATCTTTACCTAAACGCAGATCAGTAGTTAGATGGGAGGAAGTGCATGGTGATTATAACATAAAAGAAAATAATAGATCTTAAAATTAGAATATAAATATATATAAATATTAAGTGATGCACCTTTCCAGAATAATATTAGGGTGAGTCGGGTTACTCGTGCAGCCACCTTACAAGCTTCTTAGAGAGCTTGTTGGTGGTGTGAGAAAGGGGTAAATGAGAGAATAAATAAGTATGTTTGAGATGGTATGGTCATGTGGGAAGGCTGAATGAAATCGGTTTGGTTAAGCGAAACATGGAGTGGAGAGTGTGGGGGAACGCGACCGGCCTGGAGACAGAGAGAAACGTGGATTGAGTCGGTGACGAATTTGAAGGAGGGAGAATCGTGGTATTGGCAGAGTGCGAGAATAAAGGTGCGCTATAGGAAGAGAATGAGGGGTCTAATAGGGGGGCATAGGTTGTGCAGACCTGGGCAGGGGATGAACCCTTACATTGAAGATTTCCATTAGTGAGGATCCGTCGCGGTCCCATGATGCTCTACTAGGGTGGATTTCTGTCTGTGCGAGCTCTTCAACTAATTAATGGCAGGAGGGGGCGGTAATGCGGGCTTTCTTTTCGACGTTTGTCCTTTTTTCCTACTGCTTTTCTTTTCCGGATGCTTGTAGCGCACCTTACCCCCAATCTTGGGGGCAAAGAGGAAGTGAAGGAAGAAGAAGAAAGAAAGAAAGAGAGAGATATAATATATATAATATAATATATATATAAGTAATAATATATATTATATAGTATATATATATATATATAAATATAATATATTATATAAAATATAGTATATATATATATAATATATAATATATATAGAATATATATATATACGTATATTATATATATATAGTAATATATATATAATATATATATATTATATATCGGTAGTATATATATAATAAATATATATATAATATATATAATATATATATATATATTATAATATTAATATTTGTGATTATGGTTGAGATGTTTTATGACGTAGAATAGGAGAACTTTACTGTTTATGGAAGGCTAGGACTGGCCGTAGGGACACCATCGTATCCTTATAATTTGCTGAAACGACTGCTCAAAAATGTGATCCAATTCCCCCTTTTATCTTCTTGGTTGGGAGAAGTGAATGTAGAGTAGAGGATGATGATTTTGATGATAGTTTTTAAAATTGATTTTTTAAAAGCACATGCTTCTTACATGCAGACAATACAGCAAAAAGAAAAAAGATTAAACCATTGGTCTTACTGTCTCTATATCTTAATGTCTTAAAATCTAATCAGATAAAATAATGTAATTACCTGAGAAATTTTAAACATTTAGAATACTATAATAGCAAGGTATAAACATTTAACCTCAAAGCAACAATATTAATCAAGCTAATCTAAAATGCATAATAAACCGAGGGTTTTCAATAAGTTTTATTGAAACAAACTTTTAAGCACAAACATACATCTATACAATTAGCTCTTCAAAAAGCAGTGAAGTAAATTTATTCATTGAGAAGTGAACAGATAAGAAACTAGTTAGAGAGTATGATATATTAGAAATAAATGATCAGGTTGATATAGCAAAATAAGATAATATTAGAAGCTAAGCTTAGAAAGACAGTTTAAATTATTTTTCATTTAAGGATTTAAGACTGAAATGATTACTTTTAATATTTAAATTAAGATAGTATGAGAGGGACTCTAAAAGTTAGTATGATAGTTTAAGAGAGAAGTATGAGAGAAGTTTAAGAAGTACCTCTGTCAGTGCTCCAGGCTTTCACATTTTTTTTGGGATTCCCAACCCATTGAAGTACATTGAGTCCAAGCTCTGGAACGTTATCCAGAGAACCATCCTTGAGCTTGGCTAGATGCCATAATGGATTTTTGAATGTCAGATAAAAAATTCACACTTCCAGTAAAACAATTTCTTTGAGAGGCAGCTATATCAGCATTATGTTATTGTACAGTTGTGCTCCATAAGTCAAAGCATTAGATTCTAAACTACAAATGTTGAAATCTTTTCTCTGATAATGATATATTTTTTTGAGTCAGTGTACAGGGACCCAGCTCCCTGCTGCAAAAAGGCGAGCGGCATCAGGGGCTGAAAAATCAGCACATGGGATGGCTCTCTCATGTATATGCTTCAAATGTCAAGGGGAGATTTTGAATGGCGAAATTGACATATTCAGTCAGTCCAAAATAAATAAATTAAATCAAATGTATAGAAGCATATTCACTCTTGAATGTTAAAGGTGTCATGGACCGTAAAGTAGGAAAATGACGACGGCGCATATGGGGTCCGGATGGGAACAATCAATGGAAAATGGCTGAAACCACTGAGGGGTGTGGAGACGTGCAAATTTGCAAATTGGGCAGGGGGTCCGTCCATGTATGGACTGTGAAAAAATATATAAATTTTTAAATATCTTAACCAAAGATACAGTAATAACTATATGATTATTTGTGTTGGTGTCTGTTGAAGTATTAAATAGGGCACTCTCAATAGTCCCATAAAAAATTCAGTTATAATAAAAAAATGTAAACATGTAATTCTATATTAATAAAGAGAATACTAATAATAACAATGAAATAATAAGAAATAATGTTGTTATATTATTATTCATGCCACATTATTCTTTTTGAAAGATAAATGTTTTTCACGCAATGATATGAACAAACAATTAAACAGAAAAATTATTAATTAATATATTATTAATAAATTTATGTAATTGTTTTGTTAAATTTCGAGCCCATTTTACTTACTTTAACTAAATAATTTTAGGGGAGATTTGCTATTGTTGATCTATATATTATTATTTAGTATATTATTATTATACATATTATTGATGCTATATTATTATTATTATTATTATTATATTATTTATTAATACTAATACTAATAATATAAAATAATAATAATAATAATAATAATAATAATATTAAATAAATCATTTTATTGCTCTATCTAATATAAATTCAATCTTTAACTTTTTTCTTTTATTTACTTTTTTAAATATTTTTTTGCAAGAAGTATGAAATCAGTAGAGAAGATATAAAATGTTACTTTTTAATCACTACAATAATGGGCAACCAAGTCACACACAAAAGCTGGTGTTAATACTGTTCTATTATCATCATCAGAATAATTAATAGCCTCTGTGCACTGCAATATTTAGCTGAAGTCGGTACTCCCATCATTTTTAAACAAATAATGGATGAAACTTGTGTCACAATAAGCAATTGCTGCTTTCAGAGTAACAGTGGTAAGGCTCAATACAAAGAGTTACTTGTTAAATGTATGCAGATGTCTGGGGGCTACTAGAAGTGGTAATTAAATAATGATATGCATGACTATTCACTATGTGGTGTCATTAAAATAATTATAATTCATCATACTCTCTCATTAAAGAATGGGGTTATACAAAATCCCATACTAAAACTTAGATTATTAGTCAACTTAAGTTTTAATAGTAAATTTATGGTTAGTTTAGATTTAAGGTATTAGGTTAAGCTATGTAAGGTTGAATTCTATTAAAACATAAAATTAATAAATCATAATAATCAAAAATCAAAATATACATTGAAATCTTAAAAGTTTCCAAATTTACCCCAAGTAAGTTATTTCACCTACCTAGATAAACTAGCTTATAAGTTCTTGAATATATAAAATTATATAAAGAACAGAAGAGTGCATAGATAGGCTGTCTAGCTTTAGTTATATCTTTTTTAGTATTTAATGACTTTTTTTTTACCACCAAAACTACTCTCTAGGACATTATATATCATATATATATATATATATTATATATATATATTATCCTAATATATAGATATATATAATATATATTATATATATCTATATTATAATAATTTATAGTATTATGGATAATACGTATTATATTATTGGATATAATATATGGTATATATATATTATATAGAATATGGTAACGCTAGGTTAGATATTAAAGAATACTGGGTTGGGACCACTAGGTCTTAGTTATTTTGAAACTTTTCACAAAAAGACAACCTCAATTAAAAACCAAAGAATATCTTACTAACATTTCATTAGTCCCCACTCTTGGGGAAACTTTCTTCCCCCCCCCACACACAACCCATAAAGTCTCAAGATTAGAGCCTATTATGCTGGGCATTAATGGGTTAATTACATTACAAATATATATTAATTATATCGTATATATAATATATATTTATTATATTAATATATAGTACTAATATATATTATATATATAATATATATATTATTATATTATATATATATTATATATATATATATATATATGATTATATATCATATGATTATATATGATATTTGACTAATATATATGATTAACTTCATCTCCCTACTGTTTCCCTAGATGCACGCTTTTGCACACTTTTTTTTCCTGAAATTCAAGGCCAAATAGTAGGTAATAAGCACCCAAAAAAATAATCATGTAATCTAATAATATAGTTTTATTAAAGTTAATGCAAGCTCATTTAGACTTACCTTGAAGGGGTGAATTGGGCCAACCATTGTTATTTATTTGTTCCAAATGTTTAAATTCAACTTGGAGAACCATACATTAATTTATATTTTAACTTTCAGTAATGTAGTGTATTGTTTATTATATTAAATTGTAATAAGAAATAAAAATTTCAATAATGATACATAAAATAGGAATAAAATGTGGTGGCCCAATCACCCCATTGTGGGATGAATTTGACACTTTTTGGAATTCATATTTTCAATATAAGTAAATTTTTATTTTAATTTTTTCACTTGACATAGACAGATTTTACGGTATATACAATTAGCTATACGTAATGAAATGTCAATAATAATGAACACATCAAATAAGATAACAATGGTGGCACAATTCACCCCATCATCAATTTTATGTGGGGTGAACCTGGGCCTGTTGGCCTAGGTGATTTACCACTTTTGTAACTGTTTGAACAAGCTTACTGAGCACAGTTAGCAGCTAGCTATCAAGCTGTATATCACCAGAAAAAAATAATTAAAATTTCTGTCACAACTTTCATTTTATAACAACAAACAAAAAAACCACATTTTTTACAAGTGAAATTTTAAAGGTGAACATCTTCAAGCGAAATATATTAGATCACACATGATCTCAAAAACTTTGTATCATAAAGATATTAAAATAAGACTGATTCTAGCGTGCTTGAAGGCAAAAAAAACATTCTTTTTATTTTTCTACTTTTTAGTGGACTAATTTTGAGTGAAGGAAATTTATTGAATACTCTTAATAGATCTATAGGCTGTGCACTGTCTCTTTGAGAATAGACAATGTTCTTCAGTTCTCCATCTAAATTGCTTCATTTTAATAGAACCACCCTCCGCTGTCGCATTTCTGCAAACTATCAGTCCCTAATTTAATAATTTGCAAACACTTCCTGTAACAATGATTCTCAGGTGCTATAGAAGAAAAAACTCATCAGGTCTCTTAAGACAATCACCATCAAAATATTTTGAATTTTAACTTCATTGAATTAAGCTTCAATGCAAAGTAGAGTATAGTGCTTTTTCTTTCTCATCAACAGAATCTGTGATTCGGATTCGGTTATTGGTGTACAGTGCCTCTAGCAATAAATCAATCTTTGTTTCCCCTTGTTCTGGCTGATGAAAAACTATACTAGGCATCCCAACTGATGAGAGCCATTGGACAGGGCTTGTACTTCAGAGGAATCTTCTAATAATCTTTTCTGTCATTTTGATTTGCACAATCTGGCATTCAAGTTTGTCATGTAAATCTATTGCAAAAAGCTTAGTTGTTGGATGTAGCAGGCATTTTACTGGACGTAAAGAAATCTTTCCATAATATTAAGTAGAGACATTGTAATCTGTGAACAGAAATGAATCAAGGTTCAGTTTGACGTCCACCCACTGGTCGTTAAAGTTAAGCTTTTTTTTGCTTAAATATAATTTTATAAATAAAAGTAATAAATACCTTCAACTGCACAAAAATCAAAAATCCTTCGTCAAACTGCAAAAAAAAAAGAACACCTCAAAAAGTATAATTCCCTAGAAAAAAGAAAAAAGATATAAACAGATTAAGTCATAAATCAACAGTCTAAAACACATCATATACCAATAACTTCAATCGGAAGGATGAACATTGGAAGCAACTTCTATGAACAGATAGGAACGAAATAGTTAGGTAATGTGAAGCTAAAAATAGAAGACAGGATAGAAAGTAGATCTTATGGAATGTTCATTCCTCGCGCCATCCTTTTCATTCACGTTATCAAAATACATCTACTCATTCCATCATTATCACACGTAAGCGGAAAAAAATATTCAAAAATATGTACTTGGTCCATGGATCATTCTTCATATGGTTTGAAAATTAAATTTTGTTTGACTTTTTTTGGAATTTCTCTGACTTTCAGCATTCTTTTAAAACGTTTCCCTGACTATTTTTTCCCCTGACTTTCCTTGAGTAAAATTAATAAATACAGGAACCAATATAATATATATATACTATATATATTGATATATATATATATATATATGATATTATATATATGTAATATAATTATTATATATTTATATATCATATATATAATATATAATATATATATAATATTATAATATATAAGTAATATATATATATATTATACGGTATATATATTATACTTATTATAATATATATACTATACTATATGTATCTATATATATATCTATATATAATATAATATATATATATATATCTATATATATATATATATAATTAATATATTAATATACTATATATAATATCACAAAAACCAACCACTTCAAAAATGGACACAAAAAAAACACCACTCTGTATTTCGCTGTATATGATGTATAAGAGCAAATAAAGAATAACCAAGAAATTGGAAATACTCATATATTTAGAAAAAGCATTATTAGCATTAAAATTGAATTTTCTGATTTTTAGCAATTTTTGAAATTTTCAGAAAAATTTAAAATATATTGATTTTTTGCCAATTTTGGGGTCACTTTGAGCCAAAATCACATCAAACAATAATAATAATATGCAAAATATCAATAAACTTATGTTAAACTATTCCATTCTACGTTTATATACCAAATTTGGGAAGATTCATGAAGCCTCAAAACTACAGATACCTGGTCAAAGTGATCTCTAAGAAACATTGTGTGACACCAAAAACACCACTTTCAATTATCCTAAAAATCAGTAAAGCATACTTTTTTTTATTAAAAAGAACAATTGCCAAATTACCCATTACATTCTTATATTAACTTATTATGATAAAAATTCAAAACGTTGTTTTTAGAAGGGTGATGTTTTTTTGTCATTTTTTTTTAACTAATTTTTTTAAATGTCATACCCAATTACATTACTTAAATAATTAAATGATGAATCTTATCTCTTAAAGGGGGGTTTTAAAGGTGTGTGTTTTTGGAGTCAACAGTGTGTTTTTTTGTAAAAACTTTTCTAAAAAGTTTTTTAATATCTTTTTAAACTAATAACTACCGGAAATATAATAAACATTACTTATATTAAGTAAATGATGATCAGTTACTTATCTCTTAAAGGGGGTTTTAATGGCTGGTGGTTTTGTTTTGTGTCCACAGTTGTGGTATTTTGTGTCACTGGCGGTTTTTTAGAGTTTTTTTGTTTAAACTAATTTATCAATTCAAGTTTCTTTAAAGGTTATATAGGTACCTAGAACTAGACACATTAATGCATATTTAGATGTTGAAAAAACTGTGTTCATAGGAGTTATTTAACGACAAATGCCAAATGTGGTGTTTTTCATGATATAGCTATATATCTATGTATATTATAATATATATACATATATATATATAATATAATATATATGATATATATATATATATATATTATAATATATATATATAGTATATATATATAAGTATTATAGTAATATATTATATATATACTATCTATATAGTATATATAATATATCTATATATATATTATATATATAATAATGAATGTGAAATATGTTACTGTGAAATGGTTTCCACGAGAATGTTCTATTAGAAGAAAGTGGAAAATGTAAATGAATCAAGCAATCTCAGCAACAAATATACCCCAGACACATATCTTAATAAGACCATTGGTTCCCAACCAGTCTATTTAAATCAATCTAAAATCTGTTTAAATTTAGATAAATCAGAGTCTTAATTTTCAGATAGTTATTCATTCACTGTTGAAGCATGATATAGCCTCAAGAATTTCACTGGGAGAATTTACAATGCACTGATCATCCATGTGTTGTTTATATT
The DNA here is from genome assembly GCA_015478945.1 of Trachelipus rathkii. Taxonomy (NCBI): domain Eukaryota; kingdom Metazoa; phylum Arthropoda; class Malacostraca; order Isopoda; family Trachelipodidae; genus Trachelipus; species Trachelipus rathkii. Next base: position 40,958 of record JABUQX010133370.1, on the reverse strand, counting down.
ACTTTAGGCTATTGAAAACTACAAGAAATGGTGATTAGTTTATATGTCATGATAGTTACCTTATTGAAAACTATATAATAAAAAAATCATGCATAACCCATAATACTTTTTTAATTTTTTATAACATTTAGATAATAAGCATAGCATGCCTTTAAAAAAAAATCAAATCCAGTTTAATGGGAGGAGGAAAGGTTAAGGGTTGAAATTTTTGAATTTTTTAGGAAAATTTTTGAAATTAACGTACAGAAATAAAATTAGTGGTAAGTGAAAGGTTTCGAAGTTTGCAGATGATGCAAAAATGACAACTTCTGCAAGGAAGGAACAATGTAATGATGGATCCAAAAGATTTTAAATATCTAGACAGACTCCTTAGATTGGTAGAAAAGTGACAAATAAATTTTAAAATGACTACTAAATAGTGAAAGGTACCTCATGTAGGTTATTTAAATGAATGATTTGGGTATGATTATAAGCAGTAATCAATGACTAATCAGGTAATCAGAACCTTTAATCTAATCTAGAATTACCATTTGGTAACATAAGAAATCTACTAACCTGAACAGCTCAAGCATAAACAAATATCATCAAAAGAATCAAATTTGAATTTGAACAAGTAATTTCTATGATGTTTGTACATGACTTCAAAGTGGGTTTGAAGGAACAATGTAATGATGGATGCAAAAGATTTTAAATATCTAGGCAGACTCCTTAGATTGGTAGAAAAGTGACAAATAAATTTTAAAAGGCCTACTAAATAGTGAAAGGTACCTCATGTAGGTTACTTAAATGAATGATTTGGGTATGATTATAAGCAGTAATCAGTGACTAATGAGGTAATCAGAACCTTTAATCTAATCTAGCATTACCATTTGGTAACATAAGAAAACTACTAAATTGAACAGCTCAAGCATAAAGAAATATCATCAAGAGAATCAAATTTGAATTTGAACAAGTAATTTCTATGATGTTTGTACATGACTTCAAAGTGGGTTGGCAACTGATGAGTCATATAGGGATTTTACGTCTCCATCAGCGGGAATTCAAACATTGGACCCGGCGTCGCAGGTGCTGAACAATAACCGGATGCGATATACCATCTGAGGCCATCCAGCGTCCCCGCCAAAAATTTAAGTGTATGGAACCAAATTTTGCTTCTATGCTATCAAATTTTTGGAAATAAAAATAATTTTTTAACATTTGGACTTGTAATTAAACTAGTAATAAATACCAGAAATACATTTTTTTCTAACATACAGTACTTATGATAAGAAAAAGTTTGGGTGTTTTTGTAAGCAGTAATCTGAAAGTGGCTATCAGTGCTTGAAGGCAAGGAAGAAACCTAATAAGATGCTGGGTATAATAAATCGCAATGTGGCTTACAAAAGCAAAGAAGATATAAGTAAACTGTATATAGCTCTGTTAGGCCAGAATTAAAGTAATGGTGCACAAGTTTGAGCACAATTATTTAAGGAAAGAACATAGAATATGCTGGAGAAAAAACTGTAGACATAAAGATGATTTCTGGATTTGAGAGTAAGATCTACGAGGACTGGATGAAGAGTTAAATGTTTCTGGATAAACAGCAATTTCTGTAAGAGGAGAATGATACGAAGTCTAAAGAATATTTACACTTATGATAATGACGAATCAATAATCTTTTAATAGTACAATCCGACGGCCCTTAAATTATGATATATAGGTGTATTATAATGGTATTATTAAGGCAAAACTGATGTTAGTGTGACTGACAAAATTGTGATTAGTGAACATCTACTGACTTGGTTTCAATTTAAGAATGCTGTATTAAAACTATAAACATTTATATTACAAAATAGTTGTTAAGAACATCAGATTTGAATCCTTAAATTTTATATATAATAGCTCCTATATATGATATAGTATGATAATATATATATATATGATATGTTAGTATATATATATATATATACTATAATATTATATATATACATAATATATTTATAATAGTATATACGTATGTATATAGTAGTGAGCTGCGGGGAAGTCATGAAAGTATTTCATAAACTCTCTTCTTAGTCTGGAATTTACATTTTTTTGAAAATCTCAAAATCATGTGATATAATATATGAGTAGTTGTGCAAAAGATATCCTGTTAGTTATTTTGTATTATTTTGTTTTAACAAACTTTATTGGGGGAAAAGCCTGTCATGTTCAACGATTTACCCCGGGAGAAAGGGGCAGAAGGAAGGAAATTGGTAGGGGTATCATACATGGACACCTTATTTTTACCAGCAAGAGAAGGCTTGGGTGTAACTGGTTTCAATATTGTAAATAAGGATGTATAACGGGTCCTATAATACGACAGCTAACACTGTAATCAAAGTAAATTTGAAATTACGTGTAACCTTTGTTGTTTTGAAATGGACTGCGAGGGAAATGCCGAACAGCAGCTGGTTCTAGGCACTTCGTAGTAAGGCGTTAACCTCATCGATGAGAATACAACCTCATATCGATGTGGTGTGACTACCCTCTATGTTTAAGCGTATGCGGGAGTGCGATTGGTGTGTAATTATAAGGTGCAGGAATGCTTCCTCTATGGAGAGGTTAGTACCGCACCCTTGCCCCCCTATATTTTTCCATCAATATAAGAGCGCATTAAATGCCTAGAATGTTGGCGGAGGAATAGCACCACAATATTGGTGTTGACCGCCTATGTTCCTATGTTATAAGGTATGGGGGAGTTGATTGGTGTGGTTTATAAGGTGATCGAGTCACTCGCTATATGGAGTGTTAGTAATAGACATTTCCCTTACCCCCCTTTTTCTAGTGCAAGTATGCAGCTTTTTATTTTTTTTCGAGCGTACCAGAGTGAATGTTGGCGTTATCTCTTTCAATGCCTTCCGATACGTTCGCAGTGCTGTTATTAACGTTGTTGAGCAGCCCTTAGCGCCACGTCCACGGATGGGGAGGACGAGCTCTCTGACGTTTGCCGGATAGGACATGTAGGGTGGGGTTGGGTAGGGGCGTCCGATGACATGAGAATGCGAGGCTGTTTGGGGGTAAGAGGTGAAACAACATTTGGGGTCAGTGAGTAGTACCTATATTTTTCCATCAATATAACACCGTGCTAATTTGCAATAGCAGTAATATGGGAGTGTTTTGAAAGCGTGGCTCTTCCAAGGCGTTTCTTTGGCCCGAAAAGTGAATCACTTTCAACCCTTTACATAGAAAGGGTCTTAAGACAATATTTTTTTATATAGGAAGTTATTTTTCTTTAACCCGTTTTTATTATGTGGTTCAGAAAAACTTAGTAACGCATGATATATAGAAATAGAGCTGTCCACTAGTATTTGATAACATTCTGTACATCTTTTCTGCATCTCTGGTTTTAAAAACAGGCATTCTGAGTAAGAAAGAGCCAGCACCAATAATTTCATAGATTTTTGTGATGATTATGCACTATTTTATTTTCATTCTATCAGTTAAGTATGGTACCTTTTATATTTTTAATTTTCTAATTTGTTAATTGACTTTCCAGTTTAATGAGTTCTTTTGTTTTCACTTTTATTGGGCAATTGATTTTTTTAAAGTATTTCTCAAGGTTTTGTAAGTATCATTTAAATCATTAAAACTTTCAGCAATTTTTCATTTATTTATTTATTTATTTTTTAAGTATTGGGGGTTTTAATTTGTTTTGTGAATAAAAGTTTGTAGGTAGAGGTAGAGGATTAATTATATGAATTTTCTTCTTTACACTGTGTGCAATTTTAAATTCTACATATATTAATGGATGTTGTCAATATTTCTTTTGGCATCCACTCTTTACATGAGTTTTCATATCACTAGTAAACAAAACTTCGATCTGCTGTTGTAGTTAAAATCCTTAGTTCATTTATTTTTGAATTTAATGATCCTGTACTTATTTCTTTGTCATAAATGTAAATTTCAACATCTTCCATGCTTCTTGTTTTCATAGTTTGAACAACAGTGTCATTGCTGTTTGATACAAACGTTTGAAATGTGTAATTTGTGTGATTTGGTTGTGTATCGTTTTTCATGAAAAATTGCTTAATATTAAAGGTTTTCACATGCAGTTATCTGCCATTAAAAGTTGAAACGTGAATTAAAAACATTTTAACATTAAGTAGGGTACCTGTTTCTCCATCTTATAACATCTTGAACTAACATGGCAAGTTGACCAGATCAGATTTGAGTGCTTGAAAAAGAAAATTATTATTACATTTATTATTGTGAAAAAATATATTGCATAAAAAAAAAAAAATTATTGTTACATTTATTATTGGGAAAGAATATATTGCGTCATTTCTTAATCACCAGCCAAAGTTAATAAGTAGAACAGGAAAGACTGCAAGTATTCATTAATCCTATATTTCTTGCTCGAAATTGATGGTTAAATAAAATGATTAAATCAAGTGGCTACCTCTAGAAATTTTATTTTTGAATGTACTTATTTTCATCAAATTTGAATATATTTATTGACCTATTTTAATAGGGATGGTGATATTATGATTTGATGAGATGGATGTGAGGATAGTGTGGAGGAAAAACTTCGAAAATCTGCATAGCATTGGTGGTGATGAAGAGGTGAAAGTGAATGTGTGTGAGCTTGACATGAAAGAAGTAGTAGTTATTTTTGGGATGTGGTAATAGATAGAGTGAGAAAGTTTAAAAAGGGTAAATCAGCTGGTATAGATGGAATTAGTAGTGAAATGATCAAGAATGGAAGTGAAATTATGAGTGACTGGGTTTTGAAGTTGTCTAATAAATTGTTTGTCAAGGGTTTAGTTCCAAAGGACTGGAGGAGAGCAGTGACAGTTCCCTTGTGTAAGGGTAAAGGTGATAATGGAAACTGTAGAGACTATAGGGGAATTAGTTTATTGAATGTTGTAGGGAAAATATATGCTGGTGTTTTGGTTGAGTGTGTGTATCAACTGAATGACAGGGGCTGATTGTTAAAAAACAAGGTGCATTTAGAAGTGATAGAGGATGTGTAGATAAAACCTTTTCATTGAACAATGAGTGAGAAAATGAGAGAGAAGAACAAACTTGATTAAGGTTTTTTGGACTTGCAACAAATGTTTGACAGAATTAATAACAAAGCTCTGTGGCAGGTGTTAATGACATATAATGCTGGTGGTAGGCTTCTGAATGGAATCAAAGTATATATGTTGATTGTAAAGCGTGTGTAAAAATAAATGAAGTGGAGAGTGATGGTTTAATATTAATAGTGGAGTAAGGCAGAAATGTGTGGTCTTCATAGTATTTAATTTGTATATGGATGGGAGTGATGAAATAATTAGAGGTCAGGGTAGCAGAGAAGAGAATGGAGAATGAAGGAGAGTGGAGGGTACCCTGATTATTGTATTCAGATTATTTAATTTTGTGTGGTGAATCTGAAGGAAAGTTGAGAGTATTGGTATGGGGTTTTGGCAAGATGTGTAAGAAGAATTTGATGTGTAATTTGAAAGAAAATGCAGATAAGAGTAAAGTGATAGTTTTGAGTGATTAGAGATCACAGTTTGAAATCATGTTGTATTGGTAAGGAACTGAGACATGCATCAGAGTTTGAATATTTAGGCTAAAAGTTTGGATTAGAAAGAGAACGGATGATGCAGAGTGTAATAGGAAAGTTCAGTGGTAGGAAGGTGGCTGGTGCATTTTAAATTTTTGGTGAATGCAATGGAACTAAGTCTCGAGTGTATTATGGTTTTGCATAAGGGTATGTTGTTATTGGTGTTAATGTATAGTAGCAAAACTATGGTGTGGATTAAGAGACAAAGAACTAAGGTGAAGTCTGTTCAGATGGATAATCTAGGGGGGTGTTAGGTGTGAGAAGAATTGAAAAAAAATGAAGAATTAGTCTTTTAGGGAGCTGTGTGGTGTGGTGTGAAGAAAGAAGTGAATTAGAGAATAAATAAGTTTATTAAGATGGTTTAGTCATATTGAAAGGATGGATGA
>JABUQX010133370.1:0-30000 GCA_015478945.1 Trachelipus rathkii | reverse complement strand
CCAGTATTTTTCCACCAATTGAATGGAATATCATTGTCTTCACTGGTCAAAGTAGGCAAACTTATATATTTGTTTATTTCTTTGATGTAATTCCGTATGTAGCCTTTTACTTTTATTGTACAATAATCACATCGTCAGAAGAATGGGACTTTCTTTTTTCACTCTCACTTTTTCTGTATGACGATTTTGATGCCACAATTTCTTTAAAACAATCCATTAAAGAAGTGAAATGGAACCTCAGCTCACTTTCCCCACTACGTAAATCATAGTCAGCAGAAGAGTCAGGAGTTAATTTGTCCGGCATTTCTTTCCATGCCTCAACGACCATATTTTTACCGATTCATCTGATTCTCATGTTGAAAATTAGCTTGAATCGCAGATCTAAGAAAGCAGCTACACACAAAGATTTATCACATGAAACTTAGAAAGTCTTTTTTCTACTGATTTCTTAAGTTCTGCTCTTCAACGAGTGTACTTATTCCACTGAAGCTTTTGCTTTAATTGTCTTATTAAAAATAGATTTGTTGCGAAATGGTTACGATGAATTATACGTTTGTTACTTCATCGTTTAATGTTTGTAATAGTGATGTTGTCAGATGGCTCAAGTAAATGGAATAATTTTTGCCACTGTAAATCAGTCAACATTTTCATTGCATTCAGCAGCTTATATGGATAGGGGGGGAACTTTTTGTTCAAACAATCTTTAAGCATATCATAAGTTCTGTTCCAGCATGTAGAAACATCTTGAATTAATTTATGCTGTTTGACATTCAGCTGCATCTGTAAAGTTTTAAGCCTTGCAGCTGCCGTTGTTGAATGGTGAAAAATGAGAGGGATATGCTTCTGCAAGTAAATAAAATATCTTTAACAGACTTCGACATAATATTGAATCGTGAATGCATGGTTGCAACATGTGAATAAAACATGAAATTGATATCAAGAAACTCTCCCTTATACCAGCTACCATGTTTGGTCCATTATCCTGTATCACTAAATGAATTCTATTTTTTTAGAATTTGAAAAATGTCAAAGGCCCTATAGGATCTGACAAATGTCAAAGATTTTCGCCATATTTGGCTACAAAATTTGGCTATATTTTTATTTTTTGGAAAAATATGTTACTAAAATTTCTATTAAAAAATGAAATAACAAGCTTATGTTGGCATAAACTTTATCCTTCTAAAGCCAATATTCTAGCTCGGCTTCGGCAAAAAGCCGAATACCGAATATTCGGCCTTTTGGCCGAATAGGCCGAATACCGAATACTTACCGAATATTCGGCACATCCCTAATATATATATATATATATATATATATATATATATATATATATATATATATATATATATATATATATATATATATATATATATATATATATATATTTTTTATATATATATATATCTTATTATATATATATGAAAGTATATATATATACATTACCGAATATTCGGCACATATATATATATATATATATATATATATATATATATTATGGAGACATAACCATCTCCATTATTGATGGTTCCATTATGTATTATCTTAGATCAATTCCAATTGAATGGATCTCCATTTTTGCAAATAATGTAAATTATAATTAAATGTCTATTTATCCTATCGTGCTTAGTTGCCAATGCATGTCTTTTATATGGACGCATTACAGTCTTTCTATTCCTTTAGGTCTCAGTATATAATTTATTTGTTGAGAGATTTTTAGATCAGAATTAGATTGTGTTTAGAGAATTGACTACACATACCTGAGATTAAGCAGCCTTTCAACGTTCTCAATCTACAACTCAGAAGTATGATATATGATTGTACGGTACTCATATTAATGTTATACTTCTAATATCAGAAGATATGAATTATTCTGGTCCATATGCATATTCAGTTTAACGCAAATGGAACCCAAACAGTATTATATATTTTCAGAATCTTAAAGCAGATCTTAAGAATTAATGTGGCTATTCAATCCGTTGGTCTACACCTGGATTGCAGTACCCTCTTTTACAGTGCATACTGATTAGGGTAGGTATATAATACATCCGTTAATTAACCAGCACCCAACGTTTTACAGAAAGAGTAAGAACCTCAAAAGTCTTTTCTTATTCTTCTAGGTGCTAGTTGGGGTCCATCCCAAAGTCAACTTCTAATTGGGGACCGATCTGAAATTCATAAACTGCTAATTGGGGGCCTCATCCGAAATTCATAAACTGCTAATTGGGAGCCCATCCGAAATTCATAAACTGCTAGTTGGGGGCTCATCAAGATCCTAAATTGCTAGTTGGAGATCCATATTGTTCATCTGCCAACTGAAGATCTCATACAGAACATAAGTCAAAGTTGAGGAAGCCCTTTTATGTTATTCTTTGCTTATACATCTCACTGACAAAGACTCACTCACCTGATCAGCAAACTTTGATATTCAATCCTGTCTTGCACTAAGCACGGTTTTCTTCAGCCTACGAATTAGTCTGTCTTGTGCCTTCTGTCTTACTTCATCATATTCAGTCTTAGACCTCTGATATCTGTCTGAGATTAATTTTCCTCCCGTCGATAATTAGATGATTAGATTTAACTTAAATTAAAGTATATCATATACTCTCTCTTTCCTTTACCTTTCATTGTTCCCATCTGATATTATGGGAAAATTCCTTAAAAGAAAGCTGCTACATTCATACTCCTATATATAAGGTACATATAAAGTGAGTTTTCACTTAACACTAATCAGGGTTTGCACTGATTAAATCAAATTGATTTAATCAGTTGATTAAATCAATTGATATTTTTATGAAAGAATCATGTTTTTTTTTTTTTTTTTTTTTTTTCCTATACGCATATTTAATATTCACATGTTTAAAAACTATACATAAAATGAAATCATCATCAAACTCATCTGGATCTGAGGATAATTTTGATACAGAAGATGGTTGCGACACTTTACCCACTATCAGATATTAGATTCATAGAATCAGGGTTCACACTTTCTGGAAAGTCAGGAGAAAAAAAATAAGTCAGGGAAGGTCAGGGAAACGTTTTAAGATATGCTGAAAGTCAGGGAAATTCCAAAAAAGTCAGGGAAATTTAAAAATTTCAAAACATAAGAAGAATGATCCATGGACCAAGTTACATATTTTTGATATATTTTTTTCCTTACTGTATAATTGTGGAATGAAAGATGTATTTGATAAGTGAATGAAAAGGATGGGCGAGGAACGACATTCCATAAATCTACTTCTATCCTTTTTCTTTCTATTTTTAGTTCACTATTACCTACTATTCTTCCTATTCTGTCTGTAGAGGTTACACCAATAACTGAATCACAGATTCTGTTGCTGAGAAAGCAAAAGCACAATACACTCTACTTTGCAGTGAAGCTCATTCTACCCTTGAATTAAAATTCAAAATATTTTTGGTTGGTGATTGACCTTCCAGGAGACTTGATGAGTTTTTTATTCTATAGTACCTGGGAATCAATTTTATGTGGATTTGTGGCAAATTATTAAATTAGGACTGATATTTTCACATGGAAATGCGACAGTGGAAGGACGGTTTTCCGTAAATAAAGCAATTTTAGTGGAGAATCTGAAAGAACATAGTCTGATTTCTCAAAGAACAGTGCACAATGCTATAAGATCTCATGAAAGTATTCATAAAGTTCCTATCACTCAAAAAATGTTGACAAATGTAAGAGCTGGCCATAGGAGATAGGAAGAACATCTCAAAGAGTCAAAACAGAACCAAAAAGAAGAAGAGAATAAAAAGGTTGAAATTTGAAAAAGATCAAACATAGAATCTTCGTTAATAGAAGAGAAAGCTGTTAAAACTGAAAGCTTTGACAGAAGAAAAACGCTATAAAACTCAAAAATTCTGATGCTTGAAAGAAAAAGTTACCTAAATCTCCCCATTAGAACTTTGGTGATCACAGTGGACGTTATTCACCTTTTGCTAAATAGTAAGGCTTTTAATTTATTTTCTTTTTGTATAAATAAAACTGTTTACTTTTGAAAAAATAAAAAAAGAAGTGCGTTGGAGGGCTATGGGGAAGGTATAGGCCGATTAATTAAAATTTTTTATTTTTTTTTTTAAATTCATCCATGATGATGAATAATTTCTAAAGTAAATGTTCAATAATTTAATGTATGAACTGAGTAAATAGGCTGCAATAATGATTAATAGATATTTTATACCCCAAAAATAATGAACACGCTGGTCAGGGAAAATTTGCAGATTTGGTCAGGGATAGTCAGGGAATTCAATTTCAAAATTTCAGTGTGAACCCTGAATAAATAAAATTAGATTACTTAGATATTATACAGTATTATATATTATATATATATATATATATATATATATATATATATATATATATATATATATATATATAATATATATATTTTATATATTATATATAATAAATAAAATATATATATATATATATATATATATATATATATATATATATATATATATATATATATATATATATATATATATATATATATATGAATATAATTTAAATAACTTAATTAAACTAAATAATAATTATATTTACTAAACTTATTATTAATTAGGTAATAATTAGGATTATTTACTAATATTATTGAAATAATAATTAAAAAGGCAATTTGTGCCTAAAAAATCAAAAAAATCACCAACCCTGGCACTAATATCATGCATACAATGTGAGTCCTGAATTATACTTTCACCTAATCAAAAAACCCTGTGAGACCCCTGCACCCGTATGTGAGTGGGGAGGTCTGCGAAAAGGTTCATTTCAGATCTGGACGGTACCTTATTTTTCTGAGAAGATGAAAATCTTTCAGAAGTAAACAGTAGATCTCTTTTTAGCTCATTGTGGTCAGGCGGTAGCACGCCTGCTCTACCAACAGCGATAGTGTGGGTTCGAAACCCAGTTTGGTAAGAAAGCATAGGGATGATTATTTATATACATATAAAAGTGCGTTTTCACTTAGCACTAAATATATATATATTATAATATATAATATATATATATATATATAATATATATATATATATACCTATAATATATATATAGTATATTAATATATATATATAATATATATATAATATATATATATATATATATTATATATATATATAAATATGTATATATAATAAATAATAATATATATATATATATATATATATATATATATATATATATATATATATATATATATATATATAATATACTGATATATATATATATATATATATATATATATATATAATATATATATATATATCATATATATATATAATATTATATATTATATTATATATATATATAATATATTATATATATATATATATTATATATATATATATAATATATAATATAATATATATATATATATATTATATATATATATATATATAATTACTTTATATATATATATATATTAATAATTATATATATATATATATTATATATATAATATATATATTATATGATATATATATATATATATATATATATAATATATATAATATATAATATATATATATAATATATATTATATACAGGGTTCACACTTTCTGGAAGTCAGGGAAATTCAGGAAAGTCAGGGAAAAAAAAATTGGTCAGGGAATGTCAGGGAAAGTTTTAAAATATGGTGAAAGTCAGGGAAATTCCAAAAAAAGTCATGAAAAGTCAGGAAATTTTAAAATTTCCAAACATATGAAGAATGATTCATGGACCAAGTTGGATATTTTTGATATATTTTTTTTCCTTACTGTTAAAATGGTGGAATGAAGATGTATTGCAAGGGGTTAAAAGTAAAAAGGAGAGGAATGACATTCCATAACTCTACTTCTATTCCTGTTTCTTTCTATTTTTGTCACTAATTACCCTACTATGTCTTCCTATTCTGTTCGATAGAAGTTGTTCCAGTTCCATCTTCCGATTGAAGGTGATGGATTATGGATGTGTTTTAGACTGTAAGACTTATGACTTAATCTGTTTATTCTTTTTTTTTTAGGGAATATATACTTTTGAGGCGTTTTTTTTTGAGGTTGACGAAGGGATTTTTGATTTTTGTGCAGTTTGAAGGTATTTATTATTTTTTTTATAAAATGACTTCAAGCAAAAAAAAAACTTAACGTTTAAACGCATCAGTGGTTAGGACGGTTCAAACTGAACTTGTTCATTTCTGTCACAGATTACAATGTCTCTACTTAATATTATGGAAAGATTGCTTGAAGTCCAGTAAAATGCCTCTACAAACCCAACAACTAAGCTTTTCTGGCATTAGATTTACATGACAAAAACAATTGATGCAGACTGAGCAAATCAAAATGACAGAAAAAGATATTAGAAAGATATCCTCTGAAGTACAAACCCTGTCCAAGGCTCTCATCATTGGATCAGTAGTAGTTTTCATCAGCCAGACAAGGGAAACAAAGATTTGAATTATTGCTAGAGGCATTGTACACCAATAACTGAATCAACACAGAATCTGTTGCTGAGAAAGAAAAAGCACTATATTTTTTTCTTGAAGCTCATTCTACCTTTGAATTAAAATTCAAAATATTTTTGGATGGTGATGTCTTTCTAAAGAGACTTGATGAGTTTTTTTTTCTTCTATATCACCTGAGAATCCAATGTGTTTATGCGAATTGTGGCAAATTATAAATTAGGACTGATATTTTCGCATGGAAATGCGACAGTGGAAGGAGGGTTTTCTATAAATTAAGCAATTTTAGTTGAGAATCTGAAAGAACATAGTCTGATTTCTCAAAGAACAGTGCACAATGCTATAAGATCTCATGAAAGTATTCATAAAGTTCCTATCACTCAAAAAATGTTGACAAATGTAAGAGATGCCCATAGGAGATATGAAGAACATCTCAAAGAGTCAAAACAGAAAGAAAAAGAACAGAATAAAAAGGTTGGAAAAAAGAATATTATCCATACAGATCAATAAACTTGAAGAGCAGAGAAAGATTTTAAAACTGAAGGCTTTAACAGAAGAAGCCGCCATTAAATCAAAAATTCAAATGCTTGAGTAAGAAAAGTTAATCTAAATCTCCCCATTTAGAACTATTGTGATTACAGTTGGACGCTATTCACCTAGGCTATTAATGTAAGCTTTTAATTTATTTTCTTTTTGTATAAATAAAACTGTTTTCTTTTGAAAAAAAAAAAAAAAGGAGTGCTTTGGACGGCTATGGGTAAGGTATAGGCTTATATACTAAAAAAAAATATTTTTTTAAATCATCCATGATGTTGATGAACAATTTCTAAAGTAAGTTTTCAATAATTTAATGTATGAACGAGTAAATAAGGCTGCAATAATAATTAATAGATATTTTATACACCAAAAATAACGAACACGCTGGTCAGGGAAAATTTGCAGATTTGGTCAGGAAAGTCAGGGGAAAGTCAGGGAAATCAAATTCAAAATTTTTAGTGTGAAACCCCGTTATATATATATATATATTATATATATATATATATATATATATATATATATATATATATTGTGGTGAATCTGACAAGGCATCAACTTCACAGCTGCCGCGAATGACGAGGCAGAGGGATTCTAAGCCTCCCTTTTAATAGTTGGTGAAACTCCAGAGGTGATACCCTCACCACCCGGTGCAACTACCGCTGGGTTCGTTCCAATATATCGGATTGTCTGTTGGCTGCATCAACGACACTGATCAACCCACTCTCTGCAACCCCTGTTTTCCAAAGTCAAGAAGCAATCAGTAGAAGGAAAAACACGAAGCACACAGTTACCAGAAAAGGGGAAGACAGCGGGAAAGGAGGGAAATGACCCTAACACTATCCCTGGTTACAGTAAGACGAAGGCAGTAAGAGGAAAAGTGAGAAAGACTGAGCTAAAAGTGTGGACAGAAAAGAAATTGCGAGTGGGCAAGTAAAAGAGTTCTCGCAACAATATATTTATTCAAGGTAGTTGTTACACAATAATGGGCTACGCCCTTGGAGAATTGAACGGCTTACAGGAAGGGGAAAGGAGTGCCAGCCCCTACAAACGGTGTCCCTCCCAGGCCACTCATGTCCTCCACACTTGACAATAGGACTGCTTTTCTGCTTTTTGAGACAACCAGCAGTGATTCACACTTGGGAACTAACCACCGCGGGAAGACCGCTGGGATGGACTAAATAATATACAGATAGATTTGCAGGAAATCAATGGAAGCCGGCAGAAGCAAATAATAAAAGAAAGCTGCAAGCCAGTTACTCATTGCCACCTATGATAAAAAGGAAAGGCTTCATTAATAACTTAATACAATAAGGATCTACCTGCAAGGGGAAATCATTCATTAACATTACATTATGATTCACAATAGCAATTCTCAATTCACCCTCCACACTCAACCCTTACCTATAGAAGTGGCCCCGTGACTTCTACTACGACTGTCAATCATCTGCCTCTTAGATTTATTTCCACCTAGGGTCTTACTACTCACTTTGTGTTAATTTCAGTTAAGACCCTCTGAAATTGGGAAAAACAAGGAGCATTAGGTCAAGGGAATAAATCAATACAATAATGATGAAAATAAAAATAATAAGAATACAACAAACAAAAATAACTGATAAAGGAATAATAATAATAATAATAATTATCATAATAATAATAATAATAATTATAATAATAATAATAATAATAATAATAATAATAATAATAATAATAATAATAATAATAATAATATGACCCCCTTGAGGACTTAATTCCCCACATTACCCCCACAAGATAGACCCTACTATCTTCACAACTATCACTACTCTCTCCAACATCCTCATTCACGCCTTGATCATTCCAAACATTGGACCGCGGAAAGCCCTACTGTCTCAAAACCAAAATAAAACAAAATATATGTACAATGTTAATTTTTTATTTTTATTTTTTTTTTAAAGCTAATATATATATATGTTCTTTTCTTTTTTTTCTTCTTTTTTTGCGAGCTAATAATATAGGTGCCTTTTTTTTTATGGGCTAATATGTGTGTTTTTTGAAAAAAAGTAACTACCCTGATCATCTTCCCTACACAGAATGAAATAACCGCCCTTGAACAACCCTCGCCGCGTACCAGAGAACCCTGAGAAACTTGATTCACTATCAGATGTTATCCCTGATCCAGCAGAAAGCACCAACTCCTCCTCGTTGCCCGAGTCACAAGCCTCATTCACCCTCTCCTCAAGGGAGTAGTAGTCCCTTAGGTGCTTAGGCATTTGGATCCAAGGTTTCAGGTGACGATGATGAGCCCTCTGCACTGCAACCTCTTCACCCCTGGACTCCGCAATTTCCGGACATAAAAGGGAAGGTATACCTCGCTTTTAGTTTCCGGACAACACCCCTATCATTCGATACTCTTTTCCACAAGACAAGTTGCCCCATGCGCGAACGACAAAAATTCGTGAACAACCAAAACCCCCAAACCGAACGACGGCGCTAGACCTGTCCTCCACAACACCATAACTTTCTCTTTCTATGCCGCAGAATCGAGAGCCGGCGCAACCATCCACACCTGATATAATAGAGTTCCATACTTTCCCCACTCACACCCAAACAAATGCGGACAGAAATGCCAGAGCGATACATTGCAGAACGGAACTGATAATAGAGCAATAGGCAAAAAGCGACTCAGACGTTAACAAAAAAACACAAAATAGCACAATGAGAAACTTTGTCCAAAAAAGCTGGGTTGTCCCATTCCTTCCCCTCTCCGTCTACGACACAAAAGACATCCGCAATAAAACTTCTCCATCCCCAACATGTTGAACAAATCGGACGCCATTAACAACCCCAGCATTCAAATACCAAGACATACACGGTCATAGCTCGAACTGGAGAGCTGAGCAATGACTCGGTAGAAAACCAATGCTAGCAGAACATGTATTAAATAACCAACCTGAGAGCACAAAAAATAAGTACATAACCAAAACTCACAAAATGCTCTAAAAACAAAACTGGGCCCATTATACACATAAAAAGGAATCCATCTCATAAAAAGAGAGCACTAATGCAAACAGGCAGAAGAGTCAAAAAACATGAAACAAAAACCCGCTACCAAAAATCCGCAAACATAAGAGATATGAGCCATCCTCAAAATCCCTCGGACAGTGGCACGAGCACAGTAGATTCCCAACAAACCACCACTTAGCTGAATGATACCAGAACAGAACCCGCACAACAGCCGGCCAGGACCAGGTTCCACGGAACTGTCAATTAGGATAAACCAACCAGTAAGTTCAACAATATAGCCTAACTCAAGCTCATTAAAAAAGGAGCGCCGAGAACTCCACGATCTTCAAAGTCGGAAGAGGTTGCACACACATGATGGCCGATTCTTAAACTTTCTGGCACTGCGGGCATAAAAAAAAGGGTAACAAGTTAACCTCTTCACAGTACGGAAAATAGAGGAGTATGACACAAAATGTACATGTCTACATCATAGCGAGTAACCTTTAGTCAGTGCCCCCCAGTTGGCCATCCTGACTCGTGATGAAACAAACGAAAAAAATGAGACAAGAAATACCAATAAAGAAGAAGGAAAAAAAACAACATCATCGCAAACGACAAACGACCCTCATCATTCATGACATATACATAATCAAAAACAACAAGAGCGATACTGCAACAGTTAACAAAATGTGCATGACAAAGTAATGCCCGAGAACACTATCATACAACGACCTAGATACCCCGAGCAGCGCCGAACAATACCCCAAAAACGCGCGTGCGGACAGAGACAAAAATACACTGAATTCTACCTTCTCACACTGCGAATTTCACAAAATGCCAGTGTCCTGAGCCCTGAATAAACTGAAATAAAAGATACAACAAATCGACACAAGCTAGCGTGTCGCAAATAGTTTCCGCGCAGGAAAAAACGGCCGCCGGCTAAAAACCATAGGGAAACTCCACTTAAGATCAGACAAATACACTGTAATAGCGAGGCTCAATTGCTCCACAAGTGGCGTCACTGAAAGAGGACAAAGCAAAGAAAACCCAAAATAACTTCTCGACGAGCCGCTTTGAATGCTTGCAATTCCTGAAAATCACCAAGGGCACATCTAACACCATGCTATACAGTCAGGAAATTATTCACCACAAGTGCAACCCGTTGCAGACACCCATCAGTTTACCTGCACAAAGATAAGAACGAACATAACACAGGGATACATCCATTCCTAACGTCATATAGCCGTAACTCACTTCTCAAACCACTGACAAGCCAGAAAAAATGGCCTAAGAAAATCCCTAACAACCCAAAGAGCACGGAGAGAGAACAACAACAACTACTAAAGAATCTCCAAAATGTCACCCCGCAGTCCTTCACCAAAGCACCTTCAGCTTTGGCGGAGGCAAACACGTTTTGGAAACGAGACTAAGTGACCAAAAAAAAAAAGTACATACGACAGCAAGATAATCCGGACCCGCGCAGAACAATGATTGAACATCCAAAGCATCCAGAAACCACCGCCCTCACCAAGCCGACCACACCCCAAGCCCTTTATAGTCCAAATAGGTATGGAATGACCCGACTCATCTCGCGAAACCCTACATAGAAGAATAACACTCTCACTTCGGCCTGATGGAGTCTCCTTAGTACGACTACCCCCCCTACTCTCACGTTTCAGCGACCTCCTGCAACCACCCGGCCTCCATTCGTCATGATCCATCAATCCCTGTGAGCGCTCAAAACCCCCTCAGCAACCACACGGCCTTTACCGCACACGGGTTCCTCTCTCAACCAAGGGACAGCGATGTCGCCACCCAAGCAAACAACTATATAGGAGGCGTTCACCGAAGCAAGGCTTAAAGATGCATCCCCCCACATACATGGAGAGGACAAAAAACCAGAATGCAGACAAACCCCAGCACGAAACCAAAAATGCCCACGTACAACAATAGCCAAGAATCCAGAACATACCGCACTGGAGAGAAACTCCACAACATTAATAGAACTGTAATTGAACACCAAAAATGCGCGGATACATAAGAAAATAACAATGAGTACAAACTCGCTAAGCGAGCACAGGCAATTACAATCAAACAATGAGAAAGCGGAAAAGAAGCCATCTCATGCAATCAATTGCACAGTCAGAACAACTGATATACCTATAAAAAGAATATTATCTCAAAGTAAAAATCTGATAATGTCTGCAGGTCAATTCCCAATACAATGGCGAACACACAACTAACACATTTCTGGAAGCAAACAGAGCAATCAAGCTGAACCCAAAGATACCCCACTTCCCTGCGTAGTCTTAATAACCCCTTTAGCTTGAAATAACAATCAACAAGACTGAGACCTGAAACAAGCAGAATAACCTCAGTCCCAAAAGCAACTATATATCCATAACAGCAACAAATACAAAATTACACCCTAAATGTAGGTATAGTCCCTCACTGGTCTGTGCGACGAGCGAGGTGAAATAGCGCGGGCGGGAAAAAAAAACGGCCCCTAGAAAGGCCCCCAACACAAAGCCCCACAGCAATCACCCCCGAGTACGCATATAGTATATCCCATCTCTCTCATCCGGTGAAACTCATCTCCGAAATCTCGAAACGCGTCACAACATACAAGCCAGGTCATCACTCCCAACCGCTCACACCATAATGACCACACCGACGTGGCTCCACTTAAATCATCATACGTGTAGAGGAAATAACAACAAATGAGATGGCGAGAGCGAGGCACAACCGGTCAAAAAAACCAAGCCACCAAAGGTTAAAAAGGCCATCAAATGGCGACCCACCTATAAGGCCCACTCCATGGCAATACAATCAGTTCTTGACCACCATCGCACGTACAAACCCAACACCCTTACCCTAACACAGTCACTGTTCAATTGGTAGAATAACCCGACCCTCCGACAGCCAACACGCCATCGAAAGAAGTCAATAGGACCCAAGAAAACACATACCAGACGTTCGTCTCCTTGCGCCCCTCACCCAGAACCAAGATAAGGGCAAGCCCAGCGACATAGCTCGCGACACGACAGACCACAGTACATCCTGAGCAGCCTCAAAGAATTCATTCAGCTCCCAGGAGTAATCCGGAAGGGACAAAGCCTACCACCATACATCGGTGACCATCTTACTCACTTTGAAATTTCAGTGAAAAAGAAATGACACATCTTGCTTACATACACTTGCGTCACATCCTCACCACTCAAGCAGCCTTCCCTTATCCTAATTCCCAGTCCTCTCAAGACCGGACAGACCAGGGCCGCCGCTCCCTCAATCGCAAGACACCACAATAAGGAAAAAAAGGCCTACTGACTTACCGAGTCTGGCGAAAAAGTAAACACAAATACCAAACAACTTACCACTTAATGACGGCCACAACCGTCTCGAGAGGCGCCCCCCAAAAACCTCTCGGGGAACATCATGCCACAAACACCTCTCCTGCGTGTACTGAGACGGTCCTGTCAAATCCGTCGAACCAAACCCACCAAATTCTCTAACCGGTAAACGGGGACTATCCAGCCTACCACGAACCACCAAAGTGGCAACCCTCTCGCTGAGGGCTTACATACTAAACAACGCCGCCCCATACCCCACAATCTTTCTACCAACAACTTGTCCATAAGTAGACGATAAGATGCCGGACCATCTGAAATCGCGTTTCCATGATCAGGTATACATAGCCCCAACTCATCAGCCCCATGGAGAGCAACACACACAACAAACCAACCTCGCGCATGCCGACCCCGCAACGCATATGGAAATAGACATGGCAGGGCATTCCTTAAGACCGAAACTCAGCGGCCTTCAACTTACATCCCCACACGTCGAGTCGAAGAGTCTACGAAAAAACCAAGCACGTAGTACACAACCCATAGCACGCAAACTATCTAACTTACTCAACCCAAACATCGCACCTACACCCTTCTGATGGGTGATAAACCATTATAACCAAGCTACTCCAGAGAGTTGTGAACCACGACTGTCCCTGTTTTAGAGCCGCACAGTCAAAAAACACTCAGAGTACAAATCACTTATGCTGAACTAGAGCGGAAATGAGACAGCAATGATAGCTACATATATAACAACCGACAGCAGCGGCAATGGCTAGATATTAAGAGACGAACCGAGACCACGAGACCACGCACAAAATATCGGTGGGCGGAGAGGAATAGACAAAGGGAGGTGAAAACTCAGCCTGTTTATCATTCAAAGAGCAAAAGGCACGCAACCAGCTGATTATGAAAGAGATTGAGAGAAAATTAAAAAGACCATGTTATATGGAAACTGTTCACAACAATGGCCAAAATACATGATAAGGATGGTTGAGACACCAGTAAAGCGCCTCCTAGACAGAAATCGGGCGTGTCAGAGAGACGCGGTATTGGGGTTATGAAAAACCAAAGATCAAAAAACTAACGATACAACCATCGACTCAAATGACTCTCCTACCGCGTAAAAAGAGGGCCGGATAAAAAGAGTAATCAAAAAGAAATATATGAGAAATTCAACTTCAAAGAGGTAACTAAAAAAAAAAACAAAAGAAAAAAAAATAGAAAAACAAAAAAAAAAAAAAAAACACTGAAGAAGGGGAAACGAATCAGAAATAGGCATCCAGTAAATAATACGCATATACAACAGCTTAGTTATTCGCCCCGGCAAATGCGGAATACTGAAAACAGCACCTCAAAAAAAAGTACCTAGTATGCAGAGAATACATACATAGCAAACCCAAACCTAATACTGCCCGAACATAAAATCATAAAGTTTTCCAATCGGACATAGGCTTGTAGAAAACGATTAAACAAGAAACTAATGCAATAGCAGAAACCAACCAAGATCTTACCCGATCATTTAAAAAAAAACACAGATAATAAAAACACCATAGGCCCAGATGCAAAAAAATAAGTATAAAGCAGAAAGCAAAAGGACGACGCAATAGACAAGTTTATCAAGGTGTTAAATATATGGATGCATATAATTAAAGAGGGTCAGATCTAGGTAATGACCCTAAGAAAAATTGGATCTTGAAGTATGACTTAGGAATGGAAGCGAGATCATATAAGGTTAGGTTCGCGTAAGGAAGTTGGCAGGTTCTTCATATTACCACTTTTTTCTTTTAAAAAGCACTGCAGAGGTTTTGGTGAGGAGAAAAATGAAAGCCATGGGAGTTAACCCACATTGTGAAATATAATGTCTTAAAATAAGCTAGTTGAAGTTGCTTTCGAGAAAGGCAGCTTGGGCACCGGCTATGTATAACGCAAGGTCATCAACATAGAGAGAAAAATTGACCGTCACTGGGATAGAAGTAACTATGTCATTAAATCCGAGAGCAAATTGTAGTACACTTAGAACACTACCCTGCGGAACGCCTTCATCCAGAGTAAAGTGGCGTGAAGAATGAAGGCACCGAGCACTGATGTTTTCTGTGCAACCTGCCATATTAATGAAAGAGGGAGTTGTCTGCGGAAACCGAGCGAATGGAGCTTAAGGAGAATCCCAGTTCTCCATGTTGTCGCAAGCTTTTTCTAGGTCAAAGAAGACACCAAGAACCATCCCACCAGTTGAGAAGGCTTCCCGGATGTCATGGTCTAGTTTTAACAAGGGATCCGCAGTCTAACGATTTTTGTGAAAGCCAAACTGTTAGTTTGAAAAAGCTTGGCGACTCTCCAGAACAGGGAGAAAGCACCCTGAAACCATTTTCTTCATTAATTGACAGGAATGGCAAGTCAGTGAAATTGGTCTTTGGTTATCCGCCAACTTCGGATCTTTTCCAGGTTTGGGGATAGGAATTACAAAAGCTGTAGTCCAAATAGATGGAAGCGAGGATTCGATCCAGATTCTGTTATATAGATCCAGCAAAAATGCTGATGCAGAGGGATGTATATGACGGAGCGTGATATACGAAATCATGTCTGGACCAAGTGCAGTTTGATACTCTGCAAGTGTAAAAAGACATTTGTAGGTATGATTTTCCCCTTTCGCTGTTAAAAATTCTGGCAGTGCAGTGCTGGTTCTCAATTTTTGAAAGGCTTCAGGATAGCGGAAAGAACTCGAGCGGCTAGCGAAACTATAACCTAATGGATCTGCAACAGCAGCAGGAGCGGAGATTGTGTCAATTATATCAGGCCCATAACGGAGGACTGTGAGTGAGTAGTTGTTGGAGCGACGAGATATTTTCTGTGTAACTTTCCACACTAAAGGAAAGGGAGTTGTGGAGTTAACAGTCAAAATGTAAGTTTGAAAAAATTGTTTACGTGTTTGTCGAACAATTCGCAGAGATCTTTAAAAATGATCATGTTTGGGGTGGTACGGGCCTTTTTGTATTGCCTGTAGAGTTTCTTCTTCTCACGGTTAGTTTGTGCGCACTCTTGGGCCACCAAGGGGTTGCCCACTGCTTGCCTGCGGAAGATTGCGAATTGCAAGCCTCTGCTGCCGAGATGATGACTTGCTGGAAAAAGCGAAAGTCATCATCTACAGTTGAAAAACTGGTTATTGAAGCTCAAAAGCTGTGGCTTGATAAAAAGGAGCCCACTCCGCTTGTTCGTAGCGCCAGCTGGAGTTAGGTTTTAACATTTAAAGCTATTGGGTAATGGTCACCGCTGTATAAATAATCAAAGCGGGACCAGGTAAAGCGATCCATAAGGGAATGGGAACAAAAAGAAATATCAATACAGGAAGAAGTGTGTGTATCTAAACGTTCATATGTAGGGAGTCCTGTGTTAAGGCATCCCAGGGAAAAGGGGGTTAAAAGATCTACAAGGATATTGAACTAGCGAAGTGCAGAGTCGCCCATAAGGGGTTTGGTGAGGTGAAGTCTCTAGGTATAATAATCGGAGAATGGGAGTTGTTTATTAAAGATCGCTAAGTCAACCTTATAAATTCACTACTCTGAGCCAAGTTAGATTGAGGCAGATAGTAAGTCAGGTGGACAAATAATTCGTGCTGCTCACTGCATGAAGTTTCAGGTTTGAAGAGAGACTAGAGAATAGGGGACAGATTTATGAAAGAGTATTCCTTCACCTCCCTTATCATTGTCACCTCTTTCTATAGAGATTAGTGGCAATTTATATTCCAGCGGTTGAAAGAAGTCACGATGACATAGTCGAAGATCTTGCAAACAAATGCACTTTGGTGTGCATATGTTTATTAGTTGAACAAGTTCTTCAAAATTTGAATAGTAGCCATGACAAATCCATTGAAGGAAGGTGGCCATGCTGTATTGTTGTAAATGATATGATGATGATCTTTTTGAGATAATTGTCTCTATGTGACTAGGGGTAGTATTGGAGATAGATTCAGATGAAGAAGAAAGGCTGAGACGTGGATCTTGACGAGGAGGAACAACAAATATTGGTGGTAAAGAATAGTCATACACCAGAGATTTGTGTTTCATGACTGCTTTTGGAAAGGAGTTTTCAGTTTTATTTGGTGGGGGGGATTTCGCCATGAATGTGAGATAAGTCGAGTTCAACCAAGTCCAACTTATTATGTGGGTTTGATTGGTCAATAGAAGAGCAACCAAAATACTCATGTTTATTAATGGGAGTGGTTTAAGGGAGAGTCTTTAGTTCAAGTGCTCATGTGGATTTATTTAGACCAGGCACATACCAAAATAGATGGAGGGAAGAATCTAAATTAATTAGGGCGGGCTTCTGAGAACTTGACTGATGCTCCCAATGCTAATTCAAGACTATAAGCCCTGCATTAATGAAAATTATAAAAATATTCTATGATATTATGATATCAGAATTAAGAGTAAGTTTAAATTCAAAGTAGGTAAGTTGAGTTTCACCTTGTCCCGAATAAAGTATAGCTTAGGTTTAGCTAGTGGCAGGTAATAGTCACATGGACCGCTCGCAATGTACCATCAACAACCCAATGATTTAACATGCAAATACTGATATTATCCTCTTGATGATGCGCTAGAGAGTCATTACTTTCATAAATTTAAACTTGATTACAAATGATTCAATAACAACTCTAGCCAATTAAAGGATGATTTTTTATAAATATTAATATTTGATTAATAAAATGTTAACAAAAGAAAATTGATAGGTAAATGATACTCAATAAGTATGCACTAGTTTTAATCAAGAAAATGTGAAAAGTAAATAAACATAACGAGTAATATCGAAAAATCAGAATGTAACAGGGGTCAAGAAACCTTATAGTATAGTTGAGTATTAGTATAATATATAGTATGTAAAACAATGAGTTAAAGCAGTATAAAACTATGAGTTAAAGCAGTAAAACATGAGTTAAAGCAAGTAATAATAACATATGAGTTAATAGCGAGCTAAGGAGAAGTCTTGTCGAATAGCAGACAGAGGACGTCTCTTAATTCGATATCCCCTGAATGCGTAATGAGTTTATTAGCTTAAGGTATATTGGCAATGTGATAGATATACTATTGATTTACTCTATGAGTTTAATTATATTAAGCTTCTACTTGGAAGAATTTTGTTTAAGTATGTAATCTCGCCTCTCTAAATAAGTTTACTTTAGACTAATATGCACGACAACTTTCTGACCATATTGAGTTACAATTGCATAAGTATTCATATTCAGAGTACATATGCTGTAAATATTATCGATCCCGTTATCGTTATATGCAGTATAAACTACTTTATTGGACGCACTTAGAGTCATAGTATCACAAATATATCGTAGTCCACAATTGAGGCAGTAAAGCAGTAAATATGCTTTATCATATAGAGTCACAATGTAGTAAAGCGCATGTAAAATCCAGAGAGCCATCCTACATAACTCTTCCCACTTTTCGCTTTTAGTCATTGTCAACCCTCATACCCTGTCCTATTCGCATTTCTACGTTGACTGTGTCTACGCTCGAGGCTGTGTCTAAGAAGGGTACTCGAACTGGGCTAATACGTTACTCTGGAAAACCTATATGAAGTTCACCAAGCCGCTTATAAACTAATGGAGTGCAGTTAAAAGCAGACAAGCGACACATAGTCACATGTCATAACAAAGCAGTAAAACGTCACTCGACCAGTATAAAGTCAGGCATGGACATCGCAGCAAATATATTATATGTAGTTTAAAGTATGATATAAATGCAGTTAAATAACATAAAAGCTTATCAATAATCCCCTGTTGGTTAATGTATAAACAATATACCTATATCTATATAGACTTATACTGAGATTATAACGTAGGCTATATTATTAAATGGATTGTAATGTATTAATAACATATATTAAGTTTAAAGCATAGTAATATCATATGAGAAAGAGTTTATAAATAGCAGTTTAAATATAACATTAATGAGTTGAAGGCAGTAAAGCTAGTAAAAACATATGAAGTTAAAAGCAGTATATAGCTAGTATAAAAAAATCATATGAGTAAGAAGCAGTAATAGCAGTAACAAAACATAAAGCATACTAATACTACTCATTATGTAGCTATGTAACATACCTATTTCTATTAGATCTTAATCTGAGATTTAGTGCTTTAATAGTATGTAATGTATATATATATATATAGATTAATGGTGTCTAGATAATATAAAATAGTTTATGTATATTACAGAGTAATATGAGTAGATATGATTTTCATAACGGAATATTGAACACAGCAAATTTTGCTCCAGGTATTCTTTTTTGAACCTAGGCTATTAAAGCCTAGGAGTGTCGTATCATCTAGAACCTATGAACTATGACTTACAAATAATCATAATAGGTCTGTATGACGTTTACAGTTTAGGATCCAGGGCACAAATTGTTCTCTTAATAAAAATCTTTAAGTATGAAAAGTGACTCATAGTATATATACCCGCAAATTCAGAGGTCCCGTTCTCCTCTTGGTCTTCTTATTTCCTGCTTCTTTCTCTCTTTGTCGTCGATATTCTCAATTGTTTATATGTTATCTTGTCTTTATGTCGCTCTCTTTAGGTCAGGTATTCTGTTGGTTTCAGCTATTCACTGCCATTATACCCGTCTCCTGTCGTCTGTTTATGTGTCGGACTGGGTATTCTTCTTTCTCTTTTTGTTTTTATTTTCTTCTGTTGTATGTTGATTATATATCACGGTAAATATTGTATAGGTAGGGCTACCCTTATGCCCACCGAGGCCGACTATGACCGGGGCCCCGGTAGCCCGGTGATTACTATTAGCGGGATAAATATTTATAATTATTAGGCCTAGTGATACACCCTTTTATAGTAGGCCTACCCGGGGCCGCTCATAAACCCTCGTTAGGCGGGGACCTAGGGATAGGGTATACGTAACCGGGACAACCAGTAGGGTTACCCTAGCTATACCGTGGCGTAGCGCGTTCAACCGTAGTATGAGGATTATTATAGCGCATTAAAAACCTTTCATTGGTGCTATCATATTTAGCTTGCTTGCGTTCAGTGCGTGAGGTTAGCCTATCTAACCAAGCTTCTCACCGTGAATTGGACAAATAAATTAAAGGAGTATTGCTTAAGACGAGAGTCTTTCTCCGAGCCGAGGGATGTTTCCATAGGGTCTTCCAAGTTAAAGGAAGTTGGGGTTCATAATATCTTCTATGCCTCTGCAACCGAGACGAGTTACGAGGAAACACTCACCATAACTCAATTAATTCCTTAATAACCTCATATATATATATATACTTATATATACTACTATTAGTATTATTATTCCAACTAATATTAATTTGAATACGGGGTTAAAAAATAGAAATAGTAGTTTATTTAAAGAAAGGTTTTATAAGAATATATATGCATCATATATACGTACTTGCCGTGAGCATATCAAAATTTCATAATCAAATAGTTTGGTAAGTGAGCCCAAATATCTAATATAATGCTATACCCTATGAGGCATCATCATAAATTGACCTGAGGCGTCACCAATCCCCATAAATAAGTTATGAGTAGTAGCCCCGTCATATAATAATATCTAGAGTGGTGTATTTAGTAGTTAGTGAGTTATATGTAGTATAATAAGATATGGTTACATTCTGTTGTGTGTGTGGTGAATTGATATAAGTGTAGTAATATATAATATATAATAAATGGGGCCAAATATAAAATACTCTTTTACTAGATAATAATATCATCCTTATTAATGAGATGTTATATAAAAAGCTGAAAATCTGAACACCCGGACTTTTGCATCTGTTGGTCCTCTCTTTTTGCAGAGAATGGAGAAATAAATAAAAATACCATATTTATAATAATAGTGATCACTAATCAATCCCCCCATAGTTATGGAATATAATAATATGTTGTATTTATTAATATGAGATAATTAAAATTTGGGTATAATAATGGTCTAGATAAAAAGAAGTCTCATTGGGAGGGCAATGGAAAGAGGTGGAGCGAGAGTTAAAAGTGAATTGTATTTAGTGTGAGTCCTTATGGAGTAGAGTAAGGGGTATGATTGAGTAGAGTAACGAGTGATACCTAATATGAGGTGAATATGAGAGTTGAGAGAGAAATGAAGATTGAGCAGGTCTCTCCAGGGCCTTATAAATTCGCTCCTATACATCACGCTCGGCTTGGCAGGTAACATATAAGTGTGTTGTGGTGGTATACAAATAAGATGACTGTGTGGAAACGAGAAAAAGGTTTATATTAAATTTGAGGGGTGTTAATGTAGGTGTAGCGAGTGACAGTAGTGGGATTATTGTTTTTAGTGTCCTAGCGGTAGAGCATTGTAAAGAATGTTGGATGTGCGTGTCTTTGAGATGTTTAAGACCTCTACGTACCGGGCTTTGAGGGCTTCCAAACCTATGTGATAGGGAAGTAGCGATGATATAGGGATTGTTGGTGAGATAAATAACGCTAAACTGAGTTCCTTAGGGAGGTGTAGTTCTCAGCGATGTGTCCATAGACTGTGCCATTATTTAAGTCAGACGGTTGATGGGAATTTCATAATGATGGAAGGATTATTACTAAATAGTGGCATCTCAACACTACGTCTGGGTAAGGTGACCTAAGGGTAAAAATGAGAATAGCAGAT
Organism: Trachelipus rathkii; assembly: GCA_015478945.1. Taxonomy (NCBI): domain Eukaryota; kingdom Metazoa; phylum Arthropoda; class Malacostraca; order Isopoda; family Trachelipodidae; genus Trachelipus; species Trachelipus rathkii. The sequence goes on along the minus strand of JABUQX010133370.1, from coordinate 8,060 downwards.
ATTTTTTGTTGAGAGTTGTTTAGTAGCAACTGGGCTTTATCGACGCATAAAGGAATAATATTCCACTTAGTGTGTGTTATGAGGGTGTATTATGTGAGGTGGTGTGGTGGGTGGTGGTGGTTGTGGTGGATGCGAATGGTGGTTAGTGCCATGTGTTATAGGTCATGGCGCGTGTGAGTGTTTTGGCAAAGTTTGAGACTTTGGTAGTGGATGCTGACGTTATCTCCAGTTATTATACTTATAAGGCCAGATAGGTTCAGACTGGGAGATTATTGTAATAGTAGCGAGTGTAGTAGTTTGTAAATTAATAGCCCACAGATAGATAAATACGGAAGGGTATCTATACAGTGGCGGTTAGTTTAGACGCCGGTATATTTAGTGGGCGGTGGAGGGGAAATGTTGCCTGAAGAGAACTTGGGGTTGATATATGTACGGAGTTTGAGTGTGGGACAGAGTGAGTGTTCGTTTGTAAAGTTTGTATGCGTAGAGGGATTTAGAAAGGAGTGGCTGGTTTATAGGATTATTGTGTCTGCTTCATCCAATCTTAGAGAGGTAGGGGAGGGCATCCACGCCGTACTGTGGAAAGGGTGTATGTGGAGGTTAAAAAAGTTATGAGAAAGTGGTATGAGGGTTAGTATGGGCTTGTTGTAGCAGAATATAAGGGAATACAAGTTGTTTAATAGAGACTATTTATGATACTTCATGCCAATAAATAGCTATAATTTTAGCAGATGTGGATAAATGAGGGGAGTTATATTATTTTAAAGCTTACAGATCATATTTATATTTATAACATTATTTTTATTAATTTATCTATATAATAAATAAAGAGTTACAGTGAAATAATATTATTAGGTATGAGGGTCATAGACTTATATAATTATCTCTCTTATCTATTACAGATAACCATTACATATAAGAGTACTATATTAGAGAGTTAATAATTACAAATATACTCATTAAATAGAGTAAATATTTAATAATAGATATAAATATATAATACCTAATAATTTATATTTAATAATAATGAAAGGAAAAATTATTAGATACTATCACTGTGAATAATAAATAAATATAATATAAAATTAATAATATTAGTATATATATATATTAATTCTAAATATTTTATATCTTATGGAGAGTGTAATATAGATAATATAATGAAAATGATAATAAACTACCATCATATATGAGAATTACAAAAGTATAGTTTAAATAAATAGTAGATAGTTAATTAAATATGTACTATATATGAGAATATATATATAATATATATAATATTTATTAGTCTATATTATAGTACCTATTAATTCAGTTATGTACGATTATTCAAAAGTTTAAGTCAGTGTATATATGATATATTAAAAGTTAGTATATATATATTATAATATATATACTATATATATATATCATTTTATTGGGTTCCAACGTGGTTTGTTTTTACGGGTTCGAATTCCCCAAATGTAACGTTTCACGTGGGCCCCCCGATTTCGTCTTGAGCGGTGACACGATCGTTATATATTGACCGAGAGAGATAGACGAATACCGAGAACAAAATAAATAAAAAATAAATTACAATACGGTAAATAAACAAACTCGGAGTCACAATCGGTTAAATAATAAAATAAAATTCCAAAATAAAAAAATTATTAAAGTAATTTCCAAAAAAATAAATTTTCGGTTATTAAAGATGGGTGGGGCATTTGAATTAAAGCCCCATGGTGTCTACGTCTCTGGCTCGGTTCGAAATTTCAATTGTAAACGTTTTCACTTGGGCGGGAATTCCTTAAGACGAAGAGGACCTATTACAAAAAATAAACATAAAAATATTACATTAAAAAATAAAAATAATTTACAAACTAACCAATCAATTAAAATTAATTTCAAAATAAAAAATGATTAAATTTTAATTTCAAAATTCAAATAAAAATGATTAAATATTCAAAATAAAATTTTTTCGGTATTAAAAGAAAATGTGAGCCATTGACAGCCACAGGTAAAATGCGCGGGAATAGCCAAAAGGGGCGGGGGGAGATCGTTCCCTTCCTCTTCCTTCTTCTCTCTCTTCTCTTCGTCTCTCTCTCTCCTCTCTCCTCTTCTCTCTCTTTCTTCCCTTCTCCCTCCCTCTCTCTCCTCCTCTTCCTCTCCCTCCTACGTTTCTCTCCTCTTCTCCCTTTCTCTCTCCTCTCCCCGCCTCTTCTCTTTCATCCTCCTCTCCTCGCTCTCCCTTCCTCTCCTCCTATCCTAAATCCTCTTTCTCTCTCCTCCTTCCTCCCCTCCCTCTCTCTCTCCCTCCCTAAATTCCCCTCTTCTCTTCTCTCTCCCTCCTCTCTCACTCTTCTCCTTTCTCCTCTCTTCTCTCCTCCCCTCTCCTCCTCTCCTCTCTCCCCTCCTCTTCCCTTCTCCTCTCCTCCCCCTCCTCTTCCCCTTTCCCTCTTCCTCCCTTCCTCTCCTCCCTCTCCTTCCTTTCTCTCTCTCTCTCATCCTCTCTTCTTCCTCCTCCTTCTCTCTCTCCCTCTACCCTTCTCCTTTGATGCTCCTTCCTCTTTGTTGCATTCTCCGTCTATGTCGGCTATCTCTCCTCTCCCTCTCTCCTCTTTCCCCTCTCTTCCCTTCTCTCTCTCCCTCTCGTCTCTTCCTCCTCTCTCCCCTTCGTTCTCTCTCTCTCTCTCCTCTCCTCCTTTTCTCTCCTCTCTCCCTTCTCTCCCTCTCCCTCTTCCTTCTCTCTCTCTCCTCTCTCCTCTTCTTCTCTCTCTCTTTCTCTCTTCTCTCTCTGCTCTCTCCCTCCTCCCTCTCCTCTCTCCCTCCTCTCTCCCTCCTCTTCTCTCTTCCCTCTTCCTCCCCTCTCTCTCTCTCCTCTCTCCTCTTTCCTCTCTCTTCTCTCTCTCTTCTCTCATCTCTCTCATCCTCCTCCTCTCCTCCTCCTCCGCTCCTCTCTCCTTCCCCTCTCTCTCCCCTTTCCCTTTTCCCCTCCCTCCCTCCTTCTCTCTCCAACGACGCTCAAGTCGTCCATTTAGCATAAGTGCTCCTCTCCTTCCTTCTTTCTCCTCTCCTCTCTTCCTCTTCTCGTTCTGTATTAATATTTTCTATATTATATCTATATTTATATATATATATATTATAATCTATATAATATATATATATTATATAATAATAATATAAAAATATATATAATTATCAAATATAGATATATATATAATAAAATATATATATAATATTATTTTATATATATATATATATTATATATATTTATATATCTTATTATAATATTATCAATTCATTTTAGGAAATATTATTGCTATTATTATTTTTATTATAATTATTTTTTATTTTTTGTTATTTATAATTTTTATTTTACTATTATGTTGAATTACTTATTAATTTTTGAAATTAAATTAATTATTAAATTAATTTATTATATTATTATTTTATTATTAATTATTTTAATTTTATTATTATTATATTATTATTTATTGTCGAGGTGTTTTTAATTTGGTATGTTGTACTATTTATATTTTCGAACTATTTATTAATATTTTTTTAATTATTATTATTATTATATTATTTTTATCGTGCGGTTCCAAAAAGGGACACGCTTATATTGACTTGATTTTAAAATATCTCCAAGCCTTCCAGATTCACGTTTGGGGATCTGGTCGAATAAATTCTTATTTAACATTGTGATCGAAGTTGATTGGGTTCGCGTTCCGTTTGTATATGGTGTTTGAATCCAGCATGACTTTTTGGTGGGAAAAACTCGAAAGATAAAGAAGGCTCAGGCTGTGAGAGAATATCGCTGATGTGCATAAATCAGGAGGATGGTGGAAGTAGGGGGAGTTCCCTTCTGGCCGGGTGGTGTGTGTTGTTGGTAGGACGTTAGCGTGTCTTCTTATGTATGTGTGTAGGGTGTTAGGTGTGTGTGTTGTGGTGTTGGTGGTGTGTGGTGTGTGGTTGCTTCAAAGGTTTAGGATACGGGGTATAAGGTTTGGGTATCGAGGTGTCAGAAATTTCAACGAGGATAAAAAGCCAAGATGGCCCAAAAATCTGCCGTTGTGGGCCAAAAATTGACCCATGGAGACCAAAGGGGGGGCTTAAAAAATAGTGGCCAAAATACGTACACGGGGATTGTTTCGCAATCCGTCTACGCCAAGCCCCCCTTCTTTCGAAGGGGCTTTTCAAAAGGTCCCCAAGGCCAAAAAAAATTTACAAGGCCAAAAATTTCGCAACAAAATCCTAAAAAACACCAAAAACTAGGGGGAAGATACGTTCGAGACGGGGCAGCCCCCCCTCTCAAAAATTTGGGTTCTCAAAAAGGTCCAAGGCCCAAAAAAGGTAAAGGCCCAAAAAGTTCAAGGCCAAAAAGGTCAGGCCCAAAAAAGGTCAAGGTCAGGGGTAAAAATATGGGGCTCAAAAAAAATTTTAGGGTTTGCCCCAAAAAGGGTACAAAGGTCAAAAAAGGTCCCACGGAGGTCGGTCAAGGTCAGGGGTGGTCCAATAATGGGGCAACTTACCAATATCACCTTCTCCCCTACTACACTAACGGAATTGAAACCATTCAAACAGACCCTTTCCCCTGGGAATATTTTGAACGGTTCCCGACAATCGCATGAGAAGACGGCCCTGGACCGCCCGCTGGCATTGGGGACAACGGAGGGTTCCTTTTCAACCATCATTCTTAAGTCTTTTTTTGATATTATCTGTAGTGGCTTTAGAAACAGTATTGTTGTTGTAACAAATTTAAACCTATCATACATATATATTGTTATTTACACCTCCTATTCCGATTGAGTTATTTCGTTTCTTCAATACTTTTAACGTCCGCCCCATCATTTTTAATTTTTTAGAGTTGTAACTTTTACTTGGTTTGGGTAAGAATTTACAATATTTAGTAAAAAAACACATCTGACAGCCCGATTTAAAACTAAGCCACATTAACGTTTATAAGAGCTTGCTAGCTTCCTTTTATCTTTATTTGTCGCCCATTTTCCTTATCAGTTTGATTAATTTATAAAACCATTATTTTGTTGAATCACCCTATATATATTAAATATATATATTTTATATATAATATATTATATATAAAATATTTAAATTATATATATATATAATATTTATATATATTATATATATATTATATATAATATTATATTATATTAATATATATTATATATTTATTTTATATCTATTTATATATATATAAAATTTAATATTATTATATATATATATATATATTAATAAGTATATTAATATATATTTATATTATATATATATTAATATATATATATATTATTTATAATATATTTATTTATTATATTTATATATTATATTATAATATATAATATTAATATATATATAATATATATATTATATATATTATATATAATATATATATTATATATATATTATATTATATATATAATATATATATATATATTATTATTATTTAATTATTTTTAAAAATTTTCGGCAGAAATTAAGACCAACAGTTTTTGAATAATATTACTGTGAAAAAAAAGATTTCTTATCTATAATTTACACGTAATATTTAAGTGTCTTATAATTACTAAACTTTATAAGTAGTATTTATCAAAGTGATCGTCAAAAAAAAAAATTTAAAATGAATTTAAATGTTTAGTTTTGAAAAAAAAAAATTAACGTTAAGGGATTTCCATCCAAATTCACTAGAACTGAATTTAAAAATGGTTTTCACAATATTTTTTTAATTTCAATTATTTTTTTTTTTTTTTTTTCAAAATTGAATTTTATTAATTTTGGGGTAAAAATCATATACGAAGAACTTTATTTTGATTTTCGCGTATTTTAAATTAATAAATCATTTCAACTTAACCCGATATCTATTGGAAAACTCCTATTTAATCTTTTTAAGAGCAAATCAATTGAAATTTAAAAATGGATTAGTGTGAAAGTGAAATAATTTTTGAGTAATCAATTCTTTTCCCCCGATGAAAGTATAATCCTTTTTTAAATGTATTTACCCCCTTCCGAAGTAAAAAAATCCCCTGGTTTTTATATTCACTAATAAATCCTTTCACAAAACACTTCATATAAAAGAAATTCGCTCTCCAAGTCCCGGTTATTAGGTGGCCTTTCCAAATATCAATTCTTCCTTGGTCTACTGACAATTTTTCCTGCTTCCGCATCATTATCTGCCCTGTGGAACATCCGAGGCCGGGCCGGGCCAATCAGTTTCACCCACGAAATATAAATCACAATTCGTAAAAACGTTAGGCAAAAAATTAACCTTGATAATAGAAAATGAAAAGCAACTCTAATCAATATTTCATTTTGTAATAGTGAACGTATTTCACTCCTTTCCTTTGTAAAAGTTAGAGTATTGTGGTGTAGTTAACGATGGGCGATGTTTTCCTCCGACTCCACTAGCAAATACATGAAATAGACTTCATATTCATGAAATGGACTTCATATCCATTTCAAATGATTTCTATCATTTAAGTATTTTGGAAAATTTTCATCATCCTTCAATATGTACAACGGAGTGAAGCCAAACTCATAAAATTGATATGGGTTTATTTCTCTCTTTCTCCTCCCCAAAAATTCAACTCACCGCCGGTTTTCAATTAATAAATATATTTTGATATTGACACAATGTAAAAAAAAGATGCTTAAGGAAGTGGGAATCAGCAAAGCTTTGAATATATCCTTGTATAAGGAGAAAAATAGCGAAAGCTTCACATTATGTATCAAAGCTAAAGAAATTTTTTCAATTCTGGCTTTTTTTTTTTTATTAAAAAATACATTATCCTGAACCAATTTGAATGAAAACGGAAATAAAATTTATTAAACTTATTTCCAACTAAAAACCATTTTTTTTTTTTTCTGAAAATTAATCTCAACCCAGCAATTTTGAGGCCAAACCTTCCCCTTTTCAAAACCATGGAAAGCATAGCATACCGTCAATTTTTGTAATCGTCAGTTTCATTTCGTCATTATCAATTGCAAAAATGGAGATTGTATAAATTATTGTTCTCCACGGAAATTCATACAATTTTTCCCCAGTTTTTTTTGTTTGGAAATATTTTTGACGTGTATTCCATTTTTCCCTTTCTCCCTCATTCTCTCTTCCATCTTCCGTCACCTTATCCCAAAAATTATTACGAATATCGCTTATTGACCAAGATCAATGCAATGTTTCATGTCATTTCTTCGCAACAGAAACCTCTAAACCTTTTCATCTGAACCATATATTTTTTGGCAGCGATTTTAGAAACTTTAATCTATATTTTTTTCAATAGGGTTAAAGTAGGAAACTTTTTGAGAATATTGTAATGCAATAAAAAATGCGCAGCACACTACTCATCTCATTTTTGGACAAAAAAACTGATATTTTTTGCCTGCTCTAGTTTCTTGTACCACATCTTTATTGGCATAAATGGTACTCAAATTGCCTTTGATATCCTATATAGTACTAATTTGGATGTTCAGATTAAACTTTTTTAATCCTTCATTCCTAAAAAACCTGTTTGTTCTAAATTCCCCATTTAACTTTCAAAACATTTCCTAAAAACTTTCCTATATAAATTGCCACGGCTCTTTGAAATTAAATTTTATCTCCTAGAATTCTTTTCTTTTCACTTGTGGTTGGGCAGCAAATTTTAAGCCCAAACCTTAAAACCCAGGCCCGGCCACATTTCCTTTTCTCTTTCCAATTTATTTACCATCCCTTTCAGACCAATAAACCAATACTAAAGAGAAAAGAAAATATTAAATTTTAGAATTTTTCCATTTTGATTATAAAAATTTTTAAAATTTTAAAAATCAGTGAATTAGTGTTTACGTATATTTAAGAATATTAACATAGAATTGCCTCCCTCACCCCGACCCGGGGGTAAGGGTTCAGAAAAGGCTTCCCTCACCGCCGACGCACTTCCGAAATTTAAAGTTTAAATCACCCTCTATCCAAAGAAAAAATCAGGCTATTAAATAAGAAAAGAATACCAAAAAAAAAATCTTCCTCCTTGGAAGGCTGTTTTACACAGCCGATTGTTTATATAATATTATTATATTATTTATATTATATT
>JABUQX010133369.1:42500-47064 GCA_015478945.1 Trachelipus rathkii | reverse complement strand
CCTGAACATCGTTTGTCTTGAACTGGAAACACACTACGCAATAGCCCTCGCCACAGCGTCTCGCCGTCAAATAATTATAAGTACACGTCGTAACTTGGGATTTTTGTATGGTTGTCGTAAATATATATTAACGAGTTTAAGACTGAGATTGACGACATGGTTTAAGGCACATATGAGAATTGGCTTGCTGAAGAAAAATATTATAATCAGCTACGAATTGGCTGGACATATCTCGTGATCGTGTAAATTAGATTACGACCTAACACACAACAAACATTCCGCATAATAGGCTACAGAATATCACTAACTTTATATTCGAAACATGATAACAAACCCTGAGACAGAGAATTAATAATAGATGTCAAAATAGGAAACTTAAACTAGGGAATATATATAATATATATAATATCAAATAATATATATATATAATATATATATATATATATATATATATAATTATATATATATATATAATATATTATACATATAATACTATATATATATATATATACTCGGAGAGGACCCCAAAGGGGTGTAAGCGAAGTGCACAGCCCAAATGGCCTGTGCCCTTATGATCCGCTTACACCCCCGTCGGCTGGTACCCCCTAGATGGATCTTCATGCCTCTCGAGGGGTGCTCTCCATTAGCGGGACACTTCGCTGAAAATTGTTGGAATATTGCAGCCCTGCGGGCGCTCGCTACCTCCGCTCGCATTGACTCACCCTTCTCGGGAGCCTGAACATTCCTAGTCCGGCTCCGACTCAGGATCCAGAATTCCAGTCTGCGTTCCCAATCAGGCTCCAGAACCTGACCTACGATACTTCATTCTTCTTCTTCTTGTTCTTGTCTCTTTCCAACTACTATGTTTCGGGCCTCTTATACAAAATCCTTGCGATTATGCGAATTAAGATTAGTTAATTCTTTGACTTCAGTGATGCAAGGGTGCTCTGTGAAAAAACTTTTATTAAATGTTACAATTTAAGTTCCGTGTTTTAAAAACAAATGATGCGCGAAATAAATTATACGATTGAATGTAAATTTGTATATATTTAATTATAATAAAAAATCACTCGATATTACTACTACCACTCCTACTACTACTTCTACTACTACATACCACTACTACCCATATAACGTTTTATACGATTGATATCATGGTGTATCTCTCACCTCGTCTTTTCCTTCTTCTTCTTCTCTTCTTCTTCTTCTTCTCCTCTTCATCTTCTTTCTTTTGTTTTCTTCTGTTGTTGTTCTTATTCTTCCTCTTCTTCTTCAGCTATCTATTCTTCTTTTATTCTTCTTCTTCTTTAGCTATCTTTGTAACAGGTATACCGCTTATTCATGTCATTCTTCAGGATTCTGCCACTACTACTAACTCACTACTACTCTACTACTACCACTACTACTACTACTACTACTACTACTTACTACTACTACACTACTACTACTACTACTACTACTAACTATCTACTAACCAGCGTAGCTATAACCGATTATTTACGAGTGAAGGTCATTACATGTATTTCTTATCTATTCTTCTTATTCTTTTTCCTCTCTTTTCTTCATTCTATTTCCTTCCTTCTATTTCTTCTTTTCTTCTACTTAGCTGATCTTTGTATATGTACATCTTATCATACAATCCTTCGCTGATACGAGTTAATATTAGTTTTAATCTATTTTTCACCCGGACGAAGCTGATTAATACGAAACGTCCTAAACAATTATCTATGGTGACGTACTTGTGACTATATAATACTTTATGTGCCAGCGGTATAGATGCCAAAATAACTACTACTATACTACTCTACTAATAATGACAGCACGCTTTCAATTTTCGTCCGTAAATTGTGAGCATCTTCCATTATATAGTTTGACTATTTAATTAGTGTAATATCGTCACATAAATACCTATTATTTATTCCTTAACATTATCACTGCTTCTATCATATTTTATTGCATTATTGCTAATGATTTATTATATTATTATTATCAGATATTATTTATTATTACCCATTCTCCGTAACTTGTTTATTTCAAAGTCGTTGTCACTATATACCAAGGGTATTTAATATATATATATATAATATATATAGTATTTATATAATATATTATAATTATATATTATATATATATATATATATATATATATATATATTATATATATATATATATATAATAATTATATATATATAGAATATATATATTTATATACATAATATATATATATATATATATATATCCATATATATATACTTATATTATATATATATAAGAATATATAATATATATATATATATATATATATATATATATATAATATATACTATATATATATATTATTACCAACAACAACAACTACTCACTGATACTACTACTACTGACTACTATCAGACTGCACTACTACAACTACTCACTAACTACTACTGACTACTATACTCCAGTGCTATAACTGTTATTTCGAACTCTAACCATTCTGGCATTAATGTTCGATGAAACATTACATATGGTGCGTCGCCCTACAGAATAGTACTTTACTTCTGGTTCACATATCAGTTCCAGGTGCTATTTCAGGAAAATGCGTGTTTGCTAGCGCAGCCTAAAACATGGAAAACAGTAAAATATCACAGGACTGAACAGAGGTGCGGAGGGCACCATCAGTCGGCTGCGTATATTGTTTACGCTTTGGTCGCAAAACTGCTTTTTATGAAAAAAATTGACAACTTTTTTCTGAAAAACCAAAAAAATTTAGATAAATGAAACAGGTTTCTATTAGATAAAATAAGAATCTATGTATACAAACTCATTCTACATAACATCTTGTACCAAGGGTTTTATAAATTAATCGAAAAATGCACAGTTTTGACCGATTACCTTCACGTCTCACTAACCCCGTTTATGGGGTCCTACCATTTCTGATTCATCTGGAATCATCATTTGGATTCTAGGAACCCCTTAACGGGGTCCTGTGATACGGAGACTCTACTCCAGTATTATAATATATATAGTATATAATATATAATATAATATATATATATAATATACTATTATATATATATATAACTATATCATAATATATTATACTGATATATATATAAATATATATATTAATATATATATACTATATATAAATATATATATAATATAATACTATTATTATACATATAGTATATTATAATACCTCTATCTATTACCTACTCATACTATAGTATGATATATATATATATAGTATATATATATATATATATATATAATATAAATATATACTATATAAATATATAATAATTAATTAATATATATATTATATATTAAATATAAATTATTATATATATCATATATATTATACAATATATAATATATTATATACTATATATATATATATAAATATATACTATATAATATATAATATATATGGATATATATAGTATATAATATAATATATATATATATAATATATATATTTTTAATTAATTATTATTGTATATATATATATGATATATATCATATAATATATATACTATATATATTATAAGTAGATATATATATATATAATATATATATTATATATAAATATATATATATAAAATATATGTTATATATATATAAAAATTAAGGCACCGATTCATAATATATATAATATATATATATATATATATATACTATATATATATATATATAATATATATATATATAATATATAGTATATATATAGATATATATTATAATATATATATATACTATATATCAGATCTATATATATATAATAGGTCAGATTAAGAGAAGAAAGTATAATACACGTAGTCGGTGTGTTGTTGTTGCTGATGTCGTTGTTGGTGATAGCGTTGATGGTATCAGTATTGTTGTGTGTTGTTGTTGTTGTTGTGTGGTTGTGTTGTTGTGGTTAGTGAAGTTGTTGGTAGGGTTATGCTGCTGGTGGTGACGTTAGGGGTTATATATATATATATATATTTATTATATATAATATATATATATAAATATATATATATATATATATATATATATATATATAATAATATAATATATATATATATATGATTATATTATTAACCATGTTTAATAAATAAAAATTTATGCATGCGACAGTAAAGACCGTAAAGACGTAAAGACGTAAAGAGGTATCGCCACAGAGGGGAGGGGTTCTTTTTAGGTTAGCTTAGCAATGCCTTTACGATTATAGGGTCAACAAAAACACATTTCTACTGACCCTAGACAAAGACCGTAAAACGTAAAGAGGTATCGCCACAGAGGGGGAAGGGGTCTTTTAGGTAGCCTTGAGCATGCCTTTACGTATTTAGGGTCAACAAAACCACATTTTACTGACCCTAGAAGACGTAAGACTAAAGACGTAAGAACGATCGCACAGAGGTTGGAGCGGGTCATCAGGAGTTTTCTGGTACGATTTACGCTTTAGGGTCTGTAATGTTGTTGTTGTGATTGTTCTAGGTTATATAATATACTAATATATATAATATATATTATAATATATAATATAATAATAATAATAATATATATATATATATATTATATATATATATATATAATATAA
>JABUQX010133369.1:35000-37500 GCA_015478945.1 Trachelipus rathkii | reverse complement strand
AGAAAAGAGGGAAAGTTAGATGTTGAGAGGAGATGGTAAAGAAGTTGAGTTTCAAAGACGTTGATTTCCAAAAGTTGCGCGCCCCCACAGGAAATCCCCATCCAGGTCGGCAGGAATGAAATCAGAAAGGCTTAAGACGAGACGGTGCAACTCAGATGCAAAAGAGAGGAGCAGATTTGAAATGGAGTGGAAGAATGGTGAGTTGAGTCATCGGCATAAGAACGTGAACAGAGATTAGAAGTACAGCTGAGGAGATCGTTGATTGAAAAAAGTAAGAATAAAGTTGGAGATAAAACAGAACCTTGCAGGAACAACACAATTAACAGGAAAGAAGGAAGAAGTCGCTCCATTCAACGAGTGTGAATATGGGAGCGACCAGACGAGCAAAACGTGACAAGAGAAAGCCAAAAGAGAAGGACGAAACCCAAAGGAAGCGGGAGCTCTAGAGAGCTTAGCGACGCAAGCCAAACTCGATCAAACCCTTTATATGTCGAGCCGCCACCACCCAAACTCCCCATAGTCCATAAAGGGCAGAAGACCATCAAACTCAGAAGGAAGCGGATAGACTGTCACAGATTAACCTCTTAGCGTCGCGAAACCTATACTGAAGGATCTGACAATGAAGGGAATGGAGACTCCAGATGATCCATTAAATGAGAGTGAGAACGAGTTGCAAAGATCTTTATTATAAAATTTCAAGTGAAGCTATAACGATAGTTGGAGGATCAAGCGGCTGCCCTTTTTTTGATTGGCTGGACAATATGCACTCTTCCAGCACTAGAAAATGTACTAGTATCTAAAGCATAAGAGTAGAGTTGATGAGGACAGTGGGCCAGCTCCGGGTAAGCAAACTCCACTCAAACACACGGTGGATGAATGCCATCCGCGGCACTAGCCTCTCTGACACTCATAATCTCAGAATCCAGGCACCCACCGATTCATGCGTAATCACGCGAAAGAGGCAATAGGAACCTGAGAGGAGAAGAAGCAGGCGAGGAGAGATGCGCGGAATCGTCCAGGCGGTAGAATTAGCATGAAACACATAGGAGCACCAAAGATAGCCTTCAGTAGGAGAGGCTACCTACAGAACCGTCCTGAGCGAATAGTGGAATTGAAAGGCAGATTACAAAAGTTATTAGAGATGTTTTTGGCAAAGAGGCCAGAAAGATTTGTTTAGTAGGAGAGCCACGTAGGTTGTCGCACTTTCTTTTATTGAAAGCGCGCAAAGACCTGACCATGTTAACACAATTATCCATCGAATTAATAGTTCCTGACACGATTCCGAGCAGAAGGAAATGAGTAAGAGTGATAGGGGAAAACGAGGTTTTCCATGCCCGATACGCAATTTCTCTCTCCTGAATGGAGCGAGAACAAGCTCCATCGAACCATGCATTTTGTGGAGGTAAATGATTTTAGTTGAAGATGGAATGAACCCCCTCATACCCTCGACGATTACGGCCCCCACATTGTTCAGCGGTGACCGAAGTTCCTCGAGTCAAAGCAAGATTCCACTCCAAGCATAGTTTTCAAAGAAAACGACGCAACGCCTCCCAATTAGCCCGAATTAATACTGCCAGAAAGTACGTTGTGAGGGGCACATAGCGAGCTGCTGGAGAAAAAGCTGTTATAAGTTAAGGGCTAAAGATTGTGGTCAGAGCTTACCAATAGGAGGGAAAAAGTGTATTTATATCGAGAAGGAGAAAGTGGTGAAACATAAATCAAGCGTGTTCAAGAATTTGTTAGGACGATCTGGTATATGTGAGTTAGGTTCTTTAATTAATGTTCCAAATCGTTGAGAATACTGAATGTCTTTGGCCTGTCTCTCCCCTTCCGGCTCAGTATGAGAGGGGAGCCAAACCACTCATTTTGATTGTACGTTGAACATCCCCTTAAATAGATGATCTCAGCATTGGATTGGAAGAAGTGAACAAAGTTTCATGTGAGAAAAGTAGTGAAGATATCTTCTAAAAAGGAGGGGAAAATGCTGTTCCGTTAAGGAGCAGTTTCAGAACACAAGCATAATGGAAGTAGTAGGGAGAAAAGATTTTAGGCCACCAGAACATCGAAATTTAGAGATTCACAGATTTCTCAAGACGTGGTTACCAGGAGTGTTAAGTGTTTATATAGCCACAGGGCTCCACCACTTAGTCTGAAAATAGAACCAAGGTTATAGTGGAGATATTAAGTTATTTGAAAAAGAATCCCTGCAGCAGCTGTGTCTCAAACAATAATAAGTCTAGGTAGAGAGGTGTAGCGAAGGTCGATATCCACAGATTCATGGTAGCTTTAGGCCACGAACGTTGGCTGAAGGGTCAATAGAAACCCAAGCCGAACCCGCACCCCTACATCTTCTCATGTCCAGTTCATTCCAGAACACCCACACAAACAAATTTACAACAATCGACCATTACACAGCCGCACCCAAAAAATAACTGCAGATTGGGTTTTATTCAAAAATCCCGCACCGCACAACCAAACACACACACACTCACACACAGAT
>JABUQX010133369.1:0-30000 GCA_015478945.1 Trachelipus rathkii | reverse complement strand
GTCTCCATTGGGGGTCACCCACGAAGGGCGGTATTAGCGGGCTTTGAGGGTCTCAACGGAAGGGAAAATCATAAATGAGGATGCGACCGCAGGTGGAGGATGAAGTTAGGCGCGGATAAGATTAAACAGAAAAAAACCTAGGTAATATGACCTATGCAAAATAGTAATACATGACATGTATCGTCCCAGAGGACGGTTAAAAAAAAATCAGGCACCCTACCTCGATACTCAATTGACAGGTCCAATTCTTCTCTATTAACACTACTTCTCGGACCACAAAAAGGGGCTTCCCAACTCTAATACTAAAACTACATCCGTTTCACTGAAATACGCATAATTTTGACACCCCCCAATATAACTTAGTATAATATATGAGATCATATATATATAATATATCATATATAAATATATACTATATATATATATTATTATATATATAAATATATATTATATATATATATTATATTATAGGCGGATAGTTTAAACCATTTGGTTTAAACCATTGGTTCAAACCATGGTTTAAACCACATAAAAAAACCAATGGTTTAAACCATAAAAACCCATGCAGAAATATTAAACAAAATTATTATTAAATGATTTCTAGCATGTTCGATCTGGTTTTCTCCCAATATTTCAATACGAACGAGAGCTGAAGGCAATTAAAAAATTTTCTCGCGAATTTTTCATTGTAGAGAATGATATAATATTATATATATATATATATATTATATATTACTATAATATATATACGTATACTATATATATATCATCTATATTATATATATATATATATCATTATATATATATATATATATATATTATATATTAATATATACTAATTATAATGTTGGATAATTGGTTTAACGAAAACTATCATCAATCCACTATCTTGCAAATAACTACAAAGCGCACAGGAAAAGGAATACATTGCGTGGAATGCTCGGTCCAATCTGTAGATACTGCAAATGTTAAAAATAAATCAATCAAACAAAAAACAAAAAAAAAAAAAAAACAACAACTATTACTTGGAACATCAACAGCAATCACAATAAAATATATATATATATATACTTAAGATATATATATATACTATATATATAATAATATATATATATATATAATATATTTAACGATACACTAAATAGATGACATATATATATATATATATATATATATATAAAAAACTACAATAGCTACAGCGAAAAGGAATACATTTTTGGAATCCTGGTAAAATTTTAGATAGGAAAATGTAAAAAAAAAAAAAAAAAAAAAAATATTATGCTTATAATATATCTCCCGTAGCTGTAAGGTTCAGGATAGTGACAGTCTCTCTGCATCCCTTATTCTAGTTATTTTATTGGTTACTCGTTAAAATAAATAGACTTTCTATTAAATTTTGCTTTTTTCTTTTACTAAAGAATACCCCAAGGGTATACCTCACCGATGGCAGGAGTCGGGGTCTCTCGGCCTTCCGGGGAACTACGGGGTAGGACTAATTCCCCCTCCGGGGAGGGTCTCCGGAACCCCCGCTCTTTGGTATTTGGGTGTCGCGGGGGTTCCTCCGCCCCTCCCCTACGGGGTATGGAAAACGTCCCCCCCTGTGTTCCCCGTCGGCTCGAGCCCCCTACATTGCCGTGTAATACCTTTACAAATAATATATATATATAATGTCCCCTGCTCCTAAAAAAAAAATAGCCAATATTTATTTTATTTTTATTTATTTATTTTTTTTTACATTTTCCTAACTAAAATTTTACAAGGATTCCAAAAATGTATTCCTTTTCGCTGTAGCTATTGTAGTTTTTTGAGAGTATTGATTTTTTTTATTATTTTATTTTTATTTTTTTTTTACATTTCCGCAATAAAATTTTACCAGGATTCCAACAATGTATTCCTTTTCCCTGTATCTATTGTTTGAGATATGTATTGATGATAGTTTTCGCTCTAAAACAAAATATCACCTATATATATATATATATATATATATATATATATATATATATATATAGTATATATATATATATATATTATATATATATATATTATATATATACTAATATATATTATATATATATATATATATATATATATAATATATATATATATATATATATATATATATATATATATATAATATATATTATATAATATATTATATAATATATGATATAATAAAATTTTACATGTTTAAAACATGATTCTTGTTCCGAGCTCTTGGTAATTTCATTTTCCTACCCATTGATGCCACATTTCAATAGTTTATAATAAAACTCATGTGTGGAGTGTGAGGATTTGTGAGAAATGTGGCATCGTAGCTCAGCGGATTTTCTTTGTGCGTCATTATCATCTGTCATCCTTTAAAGAGATAGTGAAATTGTTGTCATATCGCAATTGGCCATTAATTATATTTTTGGGTGCTTTGCAAATATAATAATTTTTTTTTAGTAAAATACTAAAGTAAAACCTTTTTTTCAGATAGAGTTTATATATTATAATTTACCCTTTTTTTACTTTATGAGTTTATGTAAAACTCAAGAAATAATAATAATTTTATACCATTTTACAGTTATCAAGAAAATTTGAAATTAAGAATTTAAGAATCTAAAGAAATTTATTAGGGAATTTTAAAATATGTGTTAGGACATGTGCTCACTAACAGTTTCCAGATGTGATTTTTTGCCTTTAAAATCTATTTAAACCATTAAAAACTACATTTTAAAGCCCCATCAACAACTAGCTAAAAAAACAATTTAATCAACATAAAAACAAAACATTCATTTCTTTTTTAAAATAACAATTTTTTATGTACAATTCGATAATTGCGTTCTTCCAACCCTATTACTATATATATATATATATAATTATATATATAATATATATATATATATATATATATAATATATATATATTATATATATATATATATATTTATATATATTATATATATATATATAAGATTATATATATATAGTTGAAATGGGCATCATAATACAATATAGTTTGCATGTCTTTAATTTGGAAAGATGATCTATTAATTTATCTTAATTAAACATTTAATTAACTGAATACGATTTTTCCAAACTTTTTGATAAGAAAATTCATTTATATGCGGGTGCTTTCTTGAACACTTTGATCGGACTATTAGAGTAATCAGTATTATTCAGTGATACTGCTTTGGACTGAGAAGCTCTTTCAAAGGACTTCTACATCAAAATTTTAAAAAATCGTTAAACACCACCGTGGTAAAAGCAAAAAATTGAATATAGTTGGAATTTAGCCTTGTAAGAAAAACATAAATATATTAATGATTAATGAACACAAAAACAATTTTATATAAAAACTATATAGTTGAAATAGGCTTAGAAGAGAAAAAAAACAGTATTTTTATATGAAACAAAATTACTACTTTTAAATAAAGGACTGGCCCTATATTAAAAAGGGAATTTACTTTATATTGAATTTCGTTTTTAAAAAAAAGCAAAACAAAAAAACAAAACCAACATTAATAGTAATGACAAATAACGATTGGCACTTACTGTCTACTAGGATACTGACGAAATCTGAAAAATTGCAATTTATTATTCGATTTTTGTTTCATTCAATGGCGGCTTGGCTGATGCAAGCGCTAAATTGCCGATTTATTATCTATATATATATATATTATATAATATATATATATTATATATAATATAATATATATATATATATATATATATATATATATATATATTATAATATATATAATATATATATATATATATATATATATATATATATTTTATATATAATATATATATATGAGGTGAAGGTGTTTTAGTTATCTTTTCTTCCTTTTCTCCACTTCATGGTTTCAGGTTTAGTTTTTTTTAGAGTTCCACCTAATAGCCACTTGTATGCTTTGTGGGAACCTAAATGACAGGTATATTTAGCTTCTTGCAGCTTTTCTATTGTGGCGGCACCTTGCTTTCACCATATAGGGGCTGAGGCTATATTTTTACGCCTCCGGCTGGGCTACTCGCTGCTAAGAACAAGCAACACAAGTGGTTTAGAACTCTATAGCTATCTTCTTAAATAGGAGAGTTATGCTGCTTTATTATATATATATATATATATATATATAAAATACCACAGAAAGTCGACAATTATATATATATAATATCATATAATAGATATACTCAACCTATCAACCACTACTACTCAACTCTATAGGTATACCAACGTAATAAGAAAACTGAATACTATAGACTAACAACTCTATAAGAGATACTAATGACCAGAAAGAATAACGACACCACCACCGCTGCCCCACGGGAAGCAGAGACACCTAAGTACTCATGGGAGGTGGGTCCTACGTCGCACACAGCAAACACTTGAACACGAACGAGAGCAAAGCCTAAGGAAGAATTGCTCACATTCTCTCACAAGACCAGTACAGTCTGGAGAACCGGGACCTCACTTGGTATGTGAGTGCTCTAAGCACTGAAGCACCGGGCCGCTGATTTAAATAAATAAAAATATAAAATTATTTAAGTAAAAAATACATAATATACCATATACAAAATACAATACGAATACACATATAAATACATACTGTATACATAGAACTAATTTCATATAATTTGCTTTAAAGTTTTTTAATACGGAGCAAACTATCACAATAACAAATACATTAATATTTTACTAATAATGGTCTAATTTACTAATCATTTAATATTATTATATATTATATATTATTAATTATATTATTAGTATATATTATTATATATTATTATCATATATTATTTATTGTGTGATATTATTATTATTATGCTATACACTTTTAATTAATATTATTACGCCATACACTATACTGTATTTTAAATTGATTACAACTATTCACTTAATAAATTAATATTTTTTAAACTATGCACTATATTCACTGAATTTTAAATTACTTCACCCCTATCACTTATTATTAACATTATTATCATTTATTCACAATTATTATATTATTATTATATGTTATACGCGTACAAACACTCAGCACGATAGATTAATGTGTATTAGAAGGGACTTCGCAGAACCCTATGCCACCAGTGAAGAGAATATTGAAAAATGTTTGTCTTCGATAGGGACTCAGCGATTGTCTTGAAAACGCAGCTTTCACCTTCTTCAATCCATTATTTTAATTTCTTCATTAAATAATTTTATTTTCTGTGTTAAATATTTCATATTCCGAAATTTACTCAAAAGAAAAATTTTTAAAATTTTGCAGCTCAGCTCGAACCCAGAATTACAAATTGAGATATGAAATTTTAAATAGTTATAAAAAATTACATTTTTAAAATTATCCAAAATCGTAATTTTTTATTTCTACAAGTGCTTGCACAGCTTATATTCAAACAAAAGCTACTCTCTCTTCTCAAAAAGAAATGATTTGTCTAAACACTATCTTGCGCAGATTATTTAAGGCGTATTTTCATTTCTTCATTATTCACTTTACAGAATAATCTAATCTTTCAATCACTCGCTTCTGGCCCTTCGTTGTTTCCGCTTCTCCTCGTGCGTATTCCACTGCGTCCACATTCGACAACGCTCGAGGTCATTAGATATAATATAATATAATATAAGGTATTATAAGTTTATATGATATTAAATTATTAAATATCTTGTCTTTAATATATTGAAACAAGTTCGGTATGAGTACGCGTAGAGGCGATTCATTGTTGAAATAGAGAAATCAGATTATCATCTCTTATCCTGCAAGAGTCGTATTCGAAGTTTAGACACCAAAATTTAGATTTATCATATCACTATAAAAAAGAACTGCCACAAACCAAGTATCTTACGAGAATGTCTGATTAGACAAGATATGGTGATAAAATAAGACAAATAATTTTTATGAAAAAGAACCATGGGTCCGAAAACAGTTATGAATATAATTTATATCAAAATCCATTATATAAAAACATATGAAAAACTAATAATAAATAAAAACCTTTAAAATCAAAGGTGTAGGTTTTTATCATATTAGAGAAATAAAAAAAATGAGAGATTAGATATAATAAAATTCGCTTCATGTGATTAGTTTAATTTCTGGAGCCTGTAGTATTAATAGGTACATCTTATTATATTTGAACATTTGTATAAGTTAATTTAAAGAATTTCAAGCTCGCGCGTGATTTTAATAGAAATTAGATCAAATTTACATAAGCAATTATATTGACAAGCTAGAAAGGGGGAAGCACATTAATAATGTACCCAAAGTCAGCATAAGACGCAGCTGTACAACAACTAGCGTTAAACGTCTATTCACTAAGCTGTTTAGAGGAATATGTGCAAGATTAGTGATGAGGTAGAACCGTCTCTGGAAGAAGCAGAATCCAGTTGAATCCGAATATTAAGAAGAGACCTTACGGAAGAAGGCTAATAGGGTAACACATGCTATGAGAGAACATCCGTGAAGGGCGAATCCATTCCGATATGAAAGAACCATCCGTGAGAAAATGGATAGAAAACTATATGAATTGTAAATCGTGTTAACAATTTTGAGGGAGGTATGAATCCACAGAAATAAGAAGTACGTTTATGAAGATAAATAGTGATAGTAGTCTGAGGTCCTCCATTAATAGTTATAAAGCAGGATCTCTATATCGAAAATTAGATTCCTCTATTTTCCAAAGGATCCAGACCAATAGATATTCCGTTAAGTAGTGGTATTTATGGGAATCCACCTTGTATTGTGACGGGAGTGACCACGGGCGAATATATAATGCGTTGAAACACGTAACTTACAGTAAATTCACCATATATATACTATGTGAATAGTGAGCAGTAGGGGTATTAAGGTGACAATTGAAGAATAGGACGATAGATACCATTCAGTGGATGTCCTATTTATTGTAACACAGAGAAGCTGCGAAGAGACGAGAATGGAGATGTTCATCCGAAGATTGTAATCTTTGAGTGCATATACGTTAGTATAGCGAAAGACCGTAGTTAGTTAGCAGATTGGATACAGTAATAAAGAAAAACATGAAGGGAGGGGAGTCGAGGGGCACCGAGCGATTGTCTCATTTGAGGTGTATGGAGCAGATAACCCATCGCCCCCGTATTCTGCAACAATTATTTTAACGATGAAAAGATGTGATTGGGGAATCGGGATAAAACACATAGGATATAGACGAAGAAGAGGGAATATAACAGGAGAGCACCAAGTTAGAGAGTATGTACCGTGGTACGAATGTATTATCAGCGAGGGTCGTAGGACAGCCGAGGAAGCGACTGGCGTTTAAATTTCAGAGAAGGTGCGTGACGGTATGTTAAAGCGATCATATCCGAGTGAAAGCTGTCGGGATGAAAGAGAGAATGTAGACAGCTACAACAACAGAGACGAATTAAGTAAGAAAAGTACGTGTGGCGCTCTCATCAATCGTTAGGACTATGCGAGCACGCTTATTAATGATGTTGGAGAAAAAACACATTAGTAAGCCAGAAAGTGAGGTACGATAGTAGGGCAAAAGTTTTTGTCGAGCTTAAAGCGCGTTCCAAGAAAAGGATTCGTAATAAGGGAATGAATATATTATAGTTTAAAAAAAGATAGGTGGTGAGGAGGTGATGAACCTACTACGAACCAGGAGGTGATCCAGACTATGAGATCAAGAGACGTGCCGAAGCAATGCCATGACTAATAGATAAGAGAGGTGGAAGAAAAGGTGAAAGAACAAGATGGAGGGTGTCAAAAGAAAGTTAACGATTGTGGTAAACCAGTCTGGAAAGACGGTAAGCAGATATAGACAGAGAGAAGTAATCAATATATCCTGGTGGAATGGTTAGGTAGCAGAGTGCAAGATAAGAATGGAGTGGATGAACGCATAAGGAAGACAAGAGCACGGATGTTACCGGATTTACCTATTATCAGTATATGGGACCGAATAGGACAGGAGGGCACGAAGAAGGATAGAGGTGCCGGGAAATATGCACGAACGTAGGATGAGAAAGATCAGTAGAATACGAAAGAGACGAAGCAAGGAAGAAGCGGCATTCAACCATCAATTTCGAGGACAATTGTTTTTTTTTGGTGTTTTTTAGAAAAAATGGTAAAAAGGGTGGTTTAAGTTAAATTAATGAGTTGAGAGGTTATTTAATTAAGATCAGAAATCCATGGATATTTTGAACAACGTTATTTAATTAGTAAGTAGTAGCCCTTCTAAGAAAGATGAAGAGAAGAATACTACAAGTTTAAGGGACCTGTTTCGAGAACAAGTTTGTAAGTTAAAAATACTGAATGTTATAAACAAAGAATCAGTGTGAAGTGAGGATACAATAGAAATGAAACCTGTAATAAGTCTAATATTGAAAAAATGATTAAATCAGGAATGTAGTGATGCCCGCAAGGGCCAGGAGTAGATATTTAAAATTTAATGTTGAGAAATGTGCTGGAATTAATATAATAGATTTATTAAAGTATTTCCCCTTAATTGTTTAAAGTTATCTAGTCCGTTTAAGTTCGCTGACTAAAGCGATTTGACATTATTAGAAATTAAAATAATTTTAAAGTTTACGATAAGGCTGGCAAGTTTAAACAGGTGTGAGTAAATACGTGATATATCTCATTATATATCAATCAGATATTAAATTCTTTGTGATATATCTCTTTGGTATTATTTTTGTTTCCCTTAAGCCGCGTTTTTATAAAAATAGATATAGATAAAAATATGTAATTCTTACGTGCCATTTGTTGGAAAAGTTCTCTATATTATCTTTGTCAATTTATCAGAAGATAACATACAATATTTTGGTAGCTAACTATTTTTAATCTGGAAGAAACGCGATGAAAAGTTTAATATTCTTTTTTTTTATCTAAGTCTTCTCTCTCTTCTCTGTTTTCTTCTATTACTTTATATTGTTTTCTCACTTATTCTACTTCTGCTAATATTTCTTAATCTATTAATCCTTCGTCCGTTTTTATTGTTATGCACTACTTTGGAAATAAATTTAGAGCTGACCTCCTATTAACAAAATTTAATGATTGATAAATTAAACCGGCATAGTTATGATAATGCTGTGACTTTTTTCTGAAAATTTTTCTAAGTTCAAAAAAAATTCTAAGTTCAGAAAAGTTAAGTTAAGTTTAGTTTTTTAAGAAAATTATTTAGTGGCAAGCTTTTGGCATAATTCCAAAAGCTTGCCACTAAAGAATTTTCTTAAAAAACTTAACTTTTCTGAACTTGATAATTTTTTCAGAAAAAAGTCACAGTACAGTATCTAAAAATATGCCAATAAAACCATTATGTATATATATAGTAGATAAACTATTGACGAAATGATTAGAGATAAATTTTGACTTAACCCTGTTGGTTAATTAAGTAATCAATGAAAATGTAAAATAACTCCATATTGTTTTTTGTGATACATTAAATCTATTTTTCCTTTGATACAATAATATATTTTTTAGGAAATATTTTCATTATTGTTAATCGCTTGGTAATATAGAGGGCTGTGTATACTTTCTCAATATTTCCTGCGCTGTTTAATACTACATTTAAAACTTTAATTTTTCCGTTTTCCCTTTTAAAAGCTAAAATTTTCCCTTTTTTTTAATTACCCCTTTTAATTATATTTTCTCCCATTTTTATATTTGTTTAATTTAATTATTTCTTATTATCATTGTTTTGTTATTTTATTATTTATTTTATCTTTATTTAATTTGATTTATGTCTTACGTAGATTTTTCCTTTTCGTCTCATCTTAATTTTGCAATTTTGATCATTTGCATAAAATTCTTTTTTTTTCTATTTTAGGTTTAATTTAATATTATAAACTATTATTTAATAATTAATAAATTTTTTCCTTAACAAATAAATTGTATTTAAGTTTCTAATAAGTATTATGTTTAGTATTGCAGAGTTTTTCGATTGTTCCATCCAACTAATGAATTTTGAGAATGTTATTGGAACGTACAAGAATTCGAGAGAAGAAAGTTAGCTCTTCTATTCGCAAAATCCTGTTTTACCTTATTCAAGACTAATTACATGGAAAAGGACAATTTTAAAGCTTTATATCTGCAAAATATATATGTTATTAATTTTAAATAGTTTAAAACACTTATAATGTTATGTTTACGAATATATATATATATATATATATATATAGTATATATTATAATATATATATAAATTTATATAATATATTCATAAATACTTTATATATTTTTTTATAGTATATATATATATATATATATATATATATATATATATATATATATTATATATATATATATATATTATATATATATATATATATATATAATATATTTAATTTACTATATATAGTGATATTTGGTTTAGAGCGACAACTATCACGATCCATATCTCAAAAACTACATAGTACAGGAAAAAAAGCATACATTTTGGATCCTGACAAATGTTTTATGCTGAACTGTTAAAAAAAAAAAAAAAAAAAAAAAAAAAAAAAAAAAAAAAAAAAAAAATCAGTAATCTCAAAAACACAATAGCTACAGCGAACAAGAATACATTTTTGGAATCTATGTAAAATTTTAGTTAGGAAAATGTAACAATAAAAATAAATAAATAATAAAATAAATTTGCTATTTTTTTTAGGAGCAGGACATAGTATATGTTACTATATTATATTATGTAAAGGTATTACACGCCAATGTAGGGGGCTCGAGCCGACGGGAACACAGGGGGCTTTTTCCATACCCCGTAGGGGAGGGCGGAGGAACCCCCGACACCCAAATACCAAAAGGCGGGGGTTCCGGAGACCCTCCCGGCAGGGGGGAAATTAGTCCTACCGTAGTTCCCCGGAAGCCGAGCGCACCCGACCTCCTGCATCGTGCCGGTATACCTGGGGTATTCTAGTAAAAGAAAAAAAGCAAAATTAAATAGAAAGAAGTCTATTTATTTTACGAGTAACCAATAAAAGTGCTCAATAAGGCTCATCTACATATTGACTATAATTATTAGCATATATTGTTCTTATTTTTTTATTTTTTACATTTTTCCTATCTAAAATTTTACCAGGATTCCAAAATTGTATTCTTTTTCCCGCAGTAGCTATTGTAGTTTTTAGATAAAAAGACTCGTATTAGATAAATATATACTATATATATTAACTATATATATTATATAATTATCCTATATATTATATATATAATAATATATATCTGATATATATATATTATATATATATATATATCATATATAATATATATAGATATATTATATATATATTATATATATATATATATATTATATATTATAATATAGTGAGGTGCGCACAACCAGCATTTTCCAGCATTCTGATACCGTAGAATTTATCTGGAAAATCTGGAAACAGCTGTAATTTTTTAGGAGTTTCAGGTAATCTGTAATTTTTTTTGCCATAAGATTTTGGTTTCGATCGGGCGTGCGGAGCCGATCTTTGGCTGGGGCCCTGACCCCCCTTTGACGGCGTTTTTACCGCCAGTTTTGCCGCGTTAAAACGGACAAGTTAGTGCGTTTTTTTAACATCATATTCTTCCGTCATTGATTTTTATCATCACTCCCTCTTCAGGTGCATCCTCGAGGTAACTGAATGGGCACTATGTATTTTTAATTAATTTTACCCGCCTGTTATTAATGACTAGACAGGACATTCTGGGTTCATAATTCTTTTCACCTTTGACCTGAACAAGAAGGGAAACATACACTGCTGAAGAAGTGAAGGGTAATATCATATATCATTGTTTCTTAAAAGGGGAAAATGTATAGTTAATACATACAGCACAACTACATACATCTGTCTATATATTATATATATATATATTATACAATATATATTATTATAATATATATATATATTAATAAATAATATATATATATAATATATATATACCTACTATATATAATAAACACAACACACAGCCACACACACACACCCACAACACACACACACACACACGACACACACACACACACGCACACACAAACACAACAATACACTACATTATAATAATAATATATTATTATATAATATTAATATATTATATATTATATTAATTTATATATATATATATATATATATTAATATATATTATATTATATATATTATATAACACACGCACACACAAAAACACACACAATATTATATATTTATAATTATATATATATATATAATATATATATATTATATAAATATAATTATATATATACTATATATATATTATATATATATATATAACTATAATTATGTTAATATAGGCCTATATGAGCACACACATATACACACACATTATATAATTTATATATTAATATTTATATATATAATATTATATTATACATATATAATATTAGCCTTATGTATATATTAATTATATATATATAATTATATATATATTAAATATTTATATATAATATATATTCATAATTATATATTATATAATATATATATATAATATATTATTATATACTATTATATATTTATATTATATATATATATATATAGTCATAAATATATTGGCAGATTATATGAACAACAACCCCCTCAACACACACCACACAAACAAAATAATATTAATTTAATATATAATATGATATAATTATATATTATATATATAAAATATACTAGTATTATATATATATAATATATAATATTATTATAATATTATATATTATAATTCAGGCCCTATATATAATTGAGCACACACCACACATACACACACACACAACGACACAACACAACACACAAACAATAATAAAATTATAGAAAACTGATGGGGTTCAGATATATATATTTTATTATATTAATATTATAATATATATATATATATATTATATTATTATATAGTATCATATTATATTACAGCCGACATGTCTTTTGGAATTTCCTAAACCGTTTATATTTAATATATACATTATCGTTTCTTATGTATTTTGTTTAAAAGTATTTTTTTACATTATTTTTTTTATTTAATTTTTATTGTTTATTTTCATTTAAATTATTTAACTTTTTATTTTTAATTTTTCTATTTTAAATTTTTATTTTTGTTATTAAATTTTATTTTTCAACTTTTGAATTTCTAAACTTTCTTTTATCATGTTTCATTATAGATTCCTATCTTTTTGTTTTTAACTTTTCTTTATTATAACATTTTCTTTTTTATTACATTTTTCAATTATTTGTTTTTCTTTTTTTCAAAAATATTATCTCTCTTTTAAAGAATATAAAAGAAAAAATTTGCATTTTTACTATACCCTTAATGCCGACGTAAATCAAGTAGACAATCTATGTAAATCAAACGCCCCGATACCCTCCACACCATCCATGATCTATTGATCTATTGATCTATTGATCATTGTCTATTGATTCAAGTCATTGATTCAATAAATAACAACAAAACTTTTAATTTTTTTGTTTTTGTTTCCTTTTAAACATTATGTTTTACTTATTAAAATTTATTTATTTGTTTTTTATTGTCTGTTTAATTTTTTGTTTTACTAAAAAATGATTCTTTTATGTTGTATAAGATTAAAAAAATCTCGCATATTTACATACTTAAAGCAGTAATCCAGTTAAATCAGTAAATCTCAAAATCCCTCATACGCCTTATACCCTTCTGTGCTATTGAATCTATTTATCTATTGATCTATTGATCTACTTTACTGCTGTTAATATTTCGTATTAACATAACACAAAAAACTATTTATTTATTTGTTTTGTTTCTTTACACATATGTTTTTACTATAAAAAAGTTTATTATTTGTTTTATTTGCTTTTAAATACTTTTGTTTTTTACTAAAAAATTTATTCTGTATTTCACGGATGAGTAATCTAAACGCATGTAATAATATATTACGAAATAGATAATCAAGTACATATGCATAATTACCCTTCATCCCATCATACCTCTGTCTAGGGATCTATATCTATTGATCTATTATCTATGAATCTATCATTTTGGATTAATTGATATTTTTGTTATATACATAAACAAACTTTTATTTATTTTGTTTTGTTCTTTACATATGTTTTTACTATAAAAATTTATTCATATTTTGTTTAAATTGTTTTGAAAAAAATTTTGATTTTTAAAAAAAATTTAAATTAAATCTTATTTCTGTTTATAAATTAAAAGATTGCTTAATTTACAAACTTCAAAAGCAGAATAAATCGAGTTAAATCAGTAAATTAACTGCCCTCCATACCCTCATACCCTTTCGTGATCTATTGATCTATTTATCGATTGATCTATTAATCTATTGATTCAAGTTCATGATTTTGAATATAACAATAAAACACAAAAACTTTATTTATTTGTTTTTGTCTTATTTTTTGAATGATTATTACAATAAATTATATTTAATTTGTTTTATTTTCTTAACAGTAATTTATTTTGCTGGGGAATGAGTCTTATTATATGTTGTATAAGTTAAAAAAAGTTTGCACTATACATACCTTAAAGCAAGTAATCAGAAAATCAGTAAATCAAACTGCCCTCCATACCCTCATTACCTTCCTATCTAGTTGTGATCTATTGATATATTGAGATCTATTGATCATATTGATTCAAGTCATATATGAGAATATAACAATAACACACAAAACTTTATATTATATTTGTTTTGTTCCATGTAAAACATTTATGGTTAATTTTACTATTAAACAATTAGTATTCTTTTTTAATTTGTTTTAAATATTATTTTGTTTTTACTAAAAAATTTATCTTTATATGTTATAAATTTAAAAAAAATTTGCAAATTTACTACCTTAAAGCAGTAAATTCAGAGAAATCATGTAATAAAACTGCCCTTCATCCCTCTTACCCTTCTGTCATTATTGATCTATTGATCTATTGATCAATTTGATCTATTTTAGATTTCAATATTATTTTGTATACAAATAACACAAAAAACTTTAAATTTATTTATGTTTGTTTCTTTAAACATTATCTCTTTACTAATAAAATTTATTTATTCATTGTTATTATTTTCTTTAATATTATGTTTTTACATAAAATAATTATTCTTTTTATGTTTAAATTAAAAAAATTGCCATATTTAAATACCTTAAAGCAGTTAAATCAGTAAACATGCTAAATTCAAACTTTTCGGGGGCCAGGCCCAGGATGAGTCCAATTTATATGCATGAGAAAACCGGTAGCTTTGTCGGCGACGCTTGAAGCGTTTTTATTGCGCGGATGGCTTATGGATAAAGCGGCCGGTTACTGTTCAACATCAGCATACCGGAGTCCAGTGTTACGAATCCGTATGAGAGTAATAAATCTTCTGTGACTCATATCATTTATATGGAGGCCAGGCCTTTGATACTCAGCATTTATGGAGGTGAGAAAACCGGGTCTTTAAAAACTACGTTATGAAGCGATCTTTTATTGGGAGCGCTGGAGGGACCCTAGGGTTAGAGCATCCCGTGATGTTGTCTAACTCAGAACTCGGAGGTCAACGTTCGAATCCCGGTGACGAAGAGTAAATCTTCTGTGACTCATATTTCTATGAAGTACTCGGCAATTAATATATGGATTGAGAAAACCTGTAGCTTTAATACTAACGCTTAGAAGACGCTCTTTTCTGGGACTGTGGTACTGGCTTAGTGGAATAAGACGCGGTTACATGATCTCAACAAACCGCGGAGCGTCCAGTGTATACGAGAATGCAACGCATGATCAAGAAGATAAATCTTCACTGGACCATACCATTTAATGCGGGCCAGGCCTTTGAGTACTCAGCATATTATGGGATGAGAAAACCGGGTGCTTTAAAAACTACGTTTGAAGCGTCTTTTTGGGGACCTGAATGTGCCATAGTGGGTAAGAGCTATCCGTTGTTGTAACTACACAGCAACAACGGAGCTCCACGTTATCGAATCCCGCATGAACGAAGAGAAAACTTCTGTGAGACTCAATTCAGGCTATTGAGTACTCAGCCAATATGGGTGATAGAAAACCAGGATAGCTTTAAAAACACGCTTGAAAAACTTGTTCATTTTTATTAGGGGACGTGATGCTTAGGGAAAAGCGCCCACGGATTACGTTTACTCAGCAAACGCGGAGGCCGCAGTGTTCGAATCCGGTGATGAAGAGTAAAATTTTCTATCTTGTGACTCATTCATTTAAAATGGGCCCCATCTTATAATAATGAATGCAGTCACAGAAATTTAACTTCTATCGAACCGCGGGGATTCTCGAACCGTTGGACTCCGCGTATCTGCTGATCGTTAACAAAACAACCACAGTAGATCGCCTAAGCAATAGGCACATCCAAGTCCCCAAGAAAAAGCACCGCTTCAAAGAACCGTAGTTTTTAAAGCACCCGCGTTTCTTCATCCCAATGAACATGCTTGAAGTACTCAAAGGACCTGTGAATTGAAATAGAAAGAGTCACCAACGAAGATTTCACTCCTTCATCAGCGGGATTTCGAACACTGGAACTCCAGCGTTGCTGAGTTAACAGTACCGGTGCTTTATTCTCACTACAGCCAAATCACGTCCCAAAATAAAAGACGCTTCAGCTAGTTTTTAAAGCGAAGCCCGTTAGTTTCTCATCCCAATAAATGACGAGTACTTCAAAGGCCTAGCCCAGATTTTAATATGAATGAGCACAGAGATTTACTCATGCGTCAGCGGGATTCGAACAGTTGACGAACTCCGCGCTTTGCTGAGATTAACAACAACCGGAGTGCTCTAACCACCTAGGACATCCACGTCCCACAAAAAAAGAACGTTTTCAGTGCGTATTATTTAAAAGCACCCGTTTCTATACCACATAATTTTAAATGAATGAATCACAAGAAGAGTATTTACTCTTCAGTCCAGCCGGATTCGACGTTGGCTCCGCGTTGCGAGTTAAACAACAAGACGGATGCCTAACCAAAATAGGATCCACGTCCCAAAAAAGGAACGGCTTCGAAACGTTAGTTTTTATAAAGATCCGGTTTTCTCGCCCATAATGACTAGCAAGTACTCACAAGGCCTGGCCATATTAAATGAATGTGAAAGTCAAAGAAAGATTTTACTCTATCGTCAGCGGGATTCGAACGTTAGAGAACTCCGCTGTGCTGACGTTACAACATCACCGGATGCTCTACCACAATAGGCCAGTCCACGTTCCCCAAAAAAAGAACGCATCTCAAACGTAGTTTTTAAAGACCCGGTTTTCTAATCCCAATTAAATGCTGAGTATCTCAAAGCCTGGCCCATATAAGTGAATGATCACAAGAAGATTTCTCTTCGCATGGGTAAGAGCCGGGGTTCCGGAGACCTCCCCGAGGGGGATTTGTTCCTACCCCGTATTCCCGGAAGCGAGAAGACCCCGACCTCCTAGCCAATCGTGCGGTTATACCATTGAGGTTTCTTAGTAAAAAAAAAAAAGAAATTTAAATAAGAAGCTCACTATTTATTTTAAACGAGTAACCAATAAAAAGGTCTCTAAATAGGCTCCCTAATCATATTTACTATAATTATTTGCTAATAATTTTGAGTATTTTATTTTTTTTAATTTCCTAATTTTTAAAATTACACCGATTCCAAAAATGTATTCTTTTTCGCTGTTGCTATTGTATCCTTTATTGATAAATATAATATATAGCTATTACTAATAAATATTATTATAATAATATAATATATATCATATTATATATATTATATATATCTATATATTATATATATACTATATACTTATATATATATATTATATTATAGCTATAGTATATATATAACTATTATAGTAAGTGAGGTGCGCACAACCAGCATTTTCCAGCATTCGCCAGAAACCGTAGAATTATCTTGGAATATGTTTCTGAGTAATTTTTTTATTATTCTTCAAGTTTCATTGTAAATATATTTTTTTCGAAAACCTTAAATTTTTATTTCGGAGTCGGAGCCGGAGTCGATCTATGACTGGGGCCCTAACCACGTTCGACGCGTTTTTAGCGCAGTTTGCCGCGTTACAAAGCGGCAACTAAGTGCGTTTTTTGTTACGATCATATTCTTCGTCATTTGAATTTTTATATCAACACTCCCTCTTCAGGTGCATCCCTTGAGGTAAGACTGAATGGCAACTTGTTTGTATATAAGATAATAAGTTTATTACCCAACCTCTGTATTAAATGGAGATAGAACAAGGACAATCGGGTCTATAATTCTTTTCCCTTTGACCTGAAACAAGAAGGGGAAACATACCATGCTGAAGAGCTGAAGGTAAATTAATCATTATAATCATTGTTTTGCTGCATGATGTACCAAACTTTTTTTGTAAAAATACATAAAAATCATGACACTACAGATTTGTTTGTATATAATAATAATATATAATATATAATATATAATATAAATTAATCATAGTATAAATATACTATAAACTATATTAAATATAAATATTAATTAATATAATTAACAAAGTACTAATATATATATAATTATACCCATAATTGTACAATACACAGCTACACACACCACAACAACCCACACACACACACACACACCACACACACACGCACACAACACACACATAATATTACATATATTCTAATATATATATATATAACTATCTATATATTATCATATACCATATATATACTTATATATTTTATATTGATATTGTAGGTTATATATACAAATATCTATAATAAATGTTTATATAACAAACGTAGGTGATATGAAAGAATAAAATACTATATACTATAATATATAATAATATATATATATATTATAATATATTAATTATATGTATAATATAATATAGTATATATAGATATATATATGGTTAATTAGGCCTATATGGCACACCACACATACACACAATATATATTTATATATATTTATATATATAATATATATATATATATAATATATATAATATATATATATACTAATGATATATATATATATGAATAAAAATGTTTATATTAGACTTAATTTCATAATCAACAGCTTCTAACTGCTAATATTTATATTTATAGATTAATTTCATATATATATATAATATTATTTATATATAATATATATATAATATAATATATATAATAGGGTATATTGAACACACACACACAGACACCTGCACACACACTCACAGCACACACATAAATTATAATTACTATATCTATATTGATATAGTTATATGATTAATTATATAAATAATATTATATATATATAGTTTGATAATAAAACTATTTTTATACAAAAATATTTTTATAAATACTCATTTTAATATAATACTATGATATTAAACTAAAAATATCTTATGTTTCTCTATGCATACATACGTACAAACATACAAATAGTAGGTAGGGACCACACATATATATAATATATAATATATATACTATATAAATAAATATATCTATATATATATATATATTGTACATAAAGTAAATAAATATAAATATATTATGTATCAGATAGTATATATATATATAAAATCAATAGCCGACATGTCTTTGGAATTTCCTTAAGAACATATATATTTAATATAATAACATTATGTTTCTTATGTTTGTTAAATTTAACTTCCATAAATCCCATTATTCTTTTATTTATTTTTTTTATTGATTTATTTTCATATTAATTTACTATTTCTTTTTTTCGTTCATTTATTTCTTTTTTATTTATTAATTTTTTTTATTTTTGTCTTTATTTTAATTTTTAATTTTCTAACTTTATATTAACATTCATGTTGTCATCATTTTACATTTCGTAAAAATTGAAGCTACTATTCAATTTTTAAATTTTTTTTTCATTACTTTTCAACTATTGTTTTTTTTTTACAAATTTAACTCTTTTATGTTCTATTATTAACTTAAAAATTTGCATTTCTACATACCTTAAAGCAGTAAAATCACGTAAATAGTAAAAATCAAAACTGCCCTCCATACCTCACACCTTCCATGATCTATTAATCTATGATCTATTGACTTATTGATCTATTGATCAATATATTTGATATAACTTAACACAAAAAACTTATAATTTATGTTTTTGATTATTTAAAATTTAGTTTTTACTTTAAAGAAAGTTATTTATTTTTTTTTTTTTACTTTTAATTTGAAATTACTAAAAAATTTATTCTTTTCTATGTTATGAATAATTTAAAAATTGATATTACATACCTTACAAGCAGTAAATCCAGTAAGATCAGTAAATCAAAAACGCCTCCATACCCTCATACCCTTCTGTGACTACTTTGATTCCTATTTGATCTATATGCATCTATTTGAATCTATGATTTCAGTCATTAGTTTGTTAATACATAACACAAAAACTTTATTATATTGTTTGTTTCTTTAACATTATGTTTTTACTAATAAAATTTATCTTTTTGTTTG
Source organism: Trachelipus rathkii (assembly GCA_015478945.1). Classification (NCBI taxonomy): domain Eukaryota; kingdom Metazoa; phylum Arthropoda; class Malacostraca; order Isopoda; family Trachelipodidae; genus Trachelipus; species Trachelipus rathkii. Next base: position 9,684 of record JABUQX010133369.1, on the reverse strand, counting down.
TTATTTTCTTTAATATTTGTGTTTTGTTACTAAAAATTTATTTCTTTTATCTCAAATTCAAAAATTTGCATATTATACAATACCTTTAAAGCAGTAAATCAGAAAATCAGTTAAAATCGAACTGCCCTCCATACCTCAACCCTTCTGTATGCTCTATTGTCTATTGATCTAATTGATCTTTGCATACAATTTAAACTATTCATTTAATTCAATTTTTGTATTAACATAAAACATAAAAAAAATACCTTTTTATTTTATTTTGTTTTGTTTCTTATAACATTATGTTTTTACTATAAAATATTTATTTTGTTTAATTGTTTTAAATAGTTTATTGTTTTTACTAAAGAAATTCTATTCTTTTATATTGTTTTATAATATTTAAATTTTTTGCAATAATTACCAACCCTTAAAGCAGTAAATCAGAAATCAGTAAATCAATGCCTCCATACCCTCATACCCTTTTGCTGTTTTGATCTATTGATCTATTGATCTTATTTGAGCTCATTGAGTCTAATTGACTTCAAGTCATATTTGTTGATACATAACACAAAAAACTTTACTTATTTTGTTTTATTATCGATTTAGAAATTCATTTTTTTCATTTATATTTAACGGTATTTTTTTTATATTACTTTATATATTAAATATTTCTACTAAAAAAATTTATCTTTATTAGCTTTTTAGTTTTAAAAAATTGCCATATTTTACTACCAATAAAGCTTAAAGTCAGAAATCAGTAAATCAAACTGACTTCCAGCTACCTTCAATACACCTCGGTGATCAGTTGATCTATTGATTCTAATGGATATCTCTTTTGTTTCTATTGATTCATAGTATATTTGCTATACATACACAAAACTTGATTGTCTTTTCTTTTCAAAAATCATGAATATTGATGGCTTCAATATTTATTTTGTTTAATTGTTTAAATCATTTTTGTTTTTACTAAACAATTTTTCTTTTTGTTTATAACTTAAAAAATTTAGCGATTTTACACCCCCTAAAGCATGAATAGTCAGTTAGAATCAGTAAATCAAACTGCCCTCCATACCCTCATACCCTTCTGTGATCAATTGTGATTTATTGATCTTATTGATCTATTGATCTATTGAATTCAAAAGTATACCTTTACACTATCATACACAAAGAAAACTTTGATTTATTTTGTTTTGTTTCTTTTAAAAAATAAACGTTTTCTACTATAAAATTATTACTTAGTTATAACTTTATTCTTATTAAATTTTGGTCTTTTTATATTATTATCTTTAATGTTTTATAGTTAACGTGTCATGTGTCAAACTTGTACTTATCACACTACAACAGCGGTAAAGTTCAAGTATATTCTAGTTCAACTCTATTTCATAACGTCCCTTCCCTTCCGCCAATGAACCTCTTCTGTTACTCTTAACTTTGATCTAAAATACTATTGAAAATCAATTGACTCTATTGATCTTTGCATTTCAAGTCAAGTTTCTCAACATTCTAAAGCTTGTGAATTTATTTATTTTTCTTTCATTACAGTTTTTTATTACTTCACGTCACAATTTATTTCTTTCTGTTTTTTTTTCTTTTTAAATAATTTTGTTGAATTAAGTTAATTCCGGTTTGTTAAAGACGTTTAAATGCCTATTCTACTAACCATACAGCTAGTAATCAAGAATCCGAATCACTGCCACTCATCTATAAACCCTTCTTCCCTCTATTCTGTGATCTATTGATCTAATTGATCTATCTCTTTGAATCTCAATTGATCATGTTCATCTTTGTAATATACATCACATCCATTTTTAATTATTTATGTTGTTTCTTACAAGCTAAGTTTAAGTAATAGATTTAAATTTCATTGTTTTTAATTTTTCTTTACAAATTTGATTTTTCCACCCTTAAAAATTTCATTGTCTTTAATTATTCTTTTATTATTCCAAATTCATACTCAGCCAAGGCCTCAAAAGTAAAATCAAGTATCAACTTGCCACCAATAACCCCTCAAACTACCCTTCTGTTGATCTAATTGATCTCCAATTATCTCTAATGGATTAAATTGACTAATAATTCATGTCATAATTTGTATAACATAAATTTATCTTTTATTAATTTATGTTTTATTCTTTACAATTAATGTTTTCGTCTATACTAATTCTATTTGGTTTTAATTTCTTTAACATATTTGTTTTACTAAAATTTAATATTCTAAATATAACTTTTAAATTGCCATAAATCTAAAATTCATATATATTAATCAACGGGTTTTCAATCTTTGAATTTTTCACTTAAACACTTACTGCACAATTTAATCCATCCGATTTTAATTGAAGTCTAATTGATCTGCTCGATTCAAGTCATAATTGTATAACATAACACTAATTAAACAACAACTTTCTATAACATTAATTTTAGTAACTATACGATTAATTTACATGGTTTTTTGCTTTTCTTTAATAATATTTTGTTACTCAAATTCTAAATTCTATTTTATATTTCTACCTTTACACTTTTGCAAATTAATTTTACATCACCTAAGCATAGTAACTCTAATTAACAAGTCATCTCCACTGCAACCCCTTAACCCTCATACCAACTTACTAACTGAACATCTAACTTATCTATTTGAATCTAATTGAACTACGTGATTAATCAATCTGATCCATACCACCTTTACATTAATTTTGTTTGTTTTCCTTCAAATCTTAAATTATTATATTTTGTCATTTCAATTTTCATACCTCCTTTTTTACCCGCCACACCTTCCCTTCTTTTTTAGGTTTAATCCCATTCAATCGGCAATCATTCTTACACTCCCCCTTATACTGCTTAATCAACCCTCTACATCCCGTACATAACCTCTCTAACCTTCTGTGCATCTCTTCGATCGTATTCGAATCTAAATTGCTCTACTTGCATCTATTGATTCCAAGTCAAATATTTTAATTACTAACTCAGGCTCTCACTTTACTTTTGTTTTCTTTTACATAAGTTTTTCTCTGACAAACTTTACAGTTACAATAAGTTTATTGTTTTACAAATATTGTTTTAAAATAAAACACCTTTCTTTCGTTTTCATTCTTAATTAACCTTACATATGTAGCAGTTCTGAAGATTACGTAATCAATCAATCAGTAACACTTTCGCACCAGACCCCTCATACCCTTCCCTAACTCTACTTGAATCTAAGTTGCCTGAATTTGATCTCTTGCATTCAACAAAGTCCTAATTTTGTCTAAACTCATCTCACCAATTCTTTATTTTGTTTTGTTTCTTTACTTATGTATTTTAACTCACATCAACAACTTTTTCTTTTGCTTTTAAATTGCTTACACAATACTTTTGTCTTTTACACTAATTTTTCCTTTTTATGTTTATACTTCACATTTGCAATCTACTAACCTATCAAGCAATAGTAACTCAAGTACCATCCATCTGCCTCTAACACCCTCCTCCCCTTCCATTCAATTCAATTCTAATTGATCTAATTATCTAATTGAATCTATTACTCTCTTGATCTCATGCATTCCAATAAATCTTTTTTGTAATACAACAATCACACTAATTCTTTGCTGTAGCTGTTGTTGTTGTTTTGCCGATCATTCTTTTAAAAATAATAATCATACGTGCCAAATTTGAACATCAATCACAAATTCCCTCACAGTCGCAGGGTTATATAATTATTTTAAATTTTCTAACAAATTGTTCACAATAATTGCCCCTACACCCAATTCATCCTAAAGCCCACACGACATACCGGCAACTTCGTTAACGGTACACACTCACAAAGTTTTCACTTGCCAGAACGCCGTGCAATCAGCAAAATCTCAATCTTAACTCTAACCACACAGCGCTCAATATTAATTTTCTTATTAATCTTATTCTATATTTATTAATTCTTATTATTTTATTTATTACATTATTATTATAATTCTTTTAAATTATTAATTCTATTATTATTAATTATTATATATTTTATTCTTTTAAAAAATCTTCTAATTATTATTAATTATTAATAATTATTAATTAATTACTTATTAATATAATTATTATATTATTATTAATTATCTCATTTTCTTAATTCATTTTTTATAATCTTAATTATTATCTATTTTTAATTATTAAATTATTAATTATCCCTAATCATACCAAGTCAATATGATCCAAGTAGTAGTTCGCAAATGCAATGGCTAGTGCCTTCGTAAGTGTCTTATAATGTGTTGTGTGGTCTAAGTCAACAAGAAATTGAGAATTGCTACTTGCCATCTCTCTTCTGCAACATTGAAAAACCTTTAAGAATTAGTTACACCTCCGGTCAACACCGAATTTGCGAATGTCAAAGTTGGCTCGGTAATGCTAATATTAATTCTTTGTTTCGTTTTCATATATCCAAAAGTGTTACTGTAATTACATAAATATTTCGCAGACTTTGTTGCACCAAAGTGTTGTCACATCATCTTTACACCCAATCTCACTTGAAAACGTATGATATATTTACAGCCACAACGCCAACACCCAACAGCTAAGCCCACGACTTATTTTTTTTTATGTTCATACACACACAATCCTTGAATCTTCGATCACTGCTCACAACTAGATCAACAATAGTATAGTCACCCAATCCAAATGGATCATGCAAGGTAGGGAGGGTAATGGAGGCCGCTTTGACAACTTTAACTGAATTCAACTGCTTTAGTAATGAATCGCAAATTTTTTTTAACGTATAAAAACATAAACCCGCCTAAAATTTATACGTCACACCAACCACAATAATATTACAAAGCCAATTAACAATTCATTTTAATTTTTATCAGTCTCCCCTAAAGTATTCAACAACCGCACCCCCACATAACTAGTTTAATGAATATGTTTCCCTATACTGGATAACTCGCCCTAAGCTTCCAATCAAACCTAGAATCAAGGTGCGGGTAATGAAGGTAATGTGAGGGCATTTGCACTTCCATGCTTTAACTGCTTAAATGCTTTACCGCTATGTAAAAAATGCATTTTTTTAAACTTCTCCCCACATTACCAGAACTTTTAGTCCACCCATATTTCACATCAATATACCATAACAACTTTTATAGTCACTAGTTTACAACCACCAACAATTATCAAGTTTTGTGTTAGGTTATCAAGCAACTTGCACATCAATCGACATATAAGATCAAATAGCTCAAACGATCTCCGATCAAACCGCAAGGGTCTGAAGTCTGGCGGGCAAGATTTGCATTCCTGACTTTCTGTTTACTGTTTAAGTCTAATAATTGCACACATTTTTTTTTACGTTATCCACACAAGAATATTTTTTAAAGTAACAACACCGCTCTGAACACCAACCATTCAACCCAATCACCTATTTTTATAAAAGTACAACATAATTAACGCCAACCCACCCTACTCAATTTTTGTGTTTATGTTACTCACCTATGCAACTTGACACTCACATCGAATCAAACTAGGATCAAAATAAGAATCCTAGAACTGGAGGGTAACTTGAGGGTATGGTGGGCAGTTTCAATTCACGACATTTACTATTACTGCTTCTCAAGGTCTGTAATCTGCATTTTATAAGTTAATACACCCTACAGACTACAATTTTCGTCACCCAAACTCTTTACGACCTAAACACCACCAATTCACTTTTTATAGTAATAATGTTTCTGACAACACCAACCATTCACAACAGTTTTGTAGTTAAGTCTTTTCATCCACAATTGACCTTGAATTCAATCGAACAAAATGATTCCCATAAGAATCCTAGATCACAGACGGGTATGCGGTACTGGAGGGCAGTTTGCATTCCGAAATTCACTGATTTCTTTTTTCCGTTCAATTAAATTGCCCACAATTTATTTATCTTTACCACAGCTACAATTTTTTAGTTACACATCTTTCAGCACTCACAACCTACATACACATCTTTATAAGTACAATATGTTTACGAACACACCCATCAATACACAGTTTGTTTGTGTATCACACATATGACCTCAATAAGCTCAAAATGATCCTAAGAACTCCCACGATCAAATCGATCACAGCAAGGGTCTCTGCGTGTGGCAGGGCAGTTCTGAATGGTACCACTGCTTTCACTGATTAACTGCTTGCGTAATTCTTCCAATGCCAACAATTTTTTACAGTTAAACAATAACAGCAATCAACTTGTTACGTCCCCTAATTTAACCACAGACCAACCAACAATCATCAATTTTTAAGTCAACACAATATGTTTTTACACACACGAACACCCAACCATCATACAAGTTTTTGTGTTAAATTGTTACTACCCATCTGCTTGATCAGTAATCAATGATCAGACTCGATAAAATCATCAGATCCACAGCAAGGGTTCAGAGGGGTCTGGAGGCAAGTTTGAACTTTCCTATTTTCTGAATTTACGCTTTATGCACACTGCACAATAATGCAAATTTTTTAACACTTATCACAATACGCAACATCACCAATTTTTAGTACAAACATAATACCAGGAACACAATACACACCATATTCATTTTATAACGTCCAACCATCCTGTTCAGAACACACCAATAACACAATCCAAGTTTTGTGGTTATGTTATAAACAACCTATGCCACTTGACTCATAAGTCAACAATCATCAGATCACAATCTCAATCGATCACGCACATGGTAATGACGCGGTTGGAGCAAGTTTGAATTTCTCATACTGATTATGCTTTCGTCTGATATGCAATTACTTATCAACACCTCACAGACACAATTTGTTACGTACAACCCCAATACTTTCCCACACCATTACCAAACCCCTACATCAATTTTGATATCGTAACCCAATAAAATGTTTACGCGAACCAACCAATCCTCAAGTTTTTGTGTTCATGTCACTCACCTATGCCTGACTCCAACTAGATCCATAAGAATCAACTAGAATCCAATCGCACTCAATACACATCCAAAAGGTCCTGAAGGCTATGGCAGGCAAGTTGCATTTACCGTTTTCTTGCAATTTTGACAAATTGAACATTGCTGATACGATGATGCGGAAATTCTGATTTCGACTTAAAACCACACATTAACAAAGACAACATCATTATTTTTCGTAACCCCACAACTCTTTCACGACACCACCCCACCACATACAACTTTCTAGGTCCAACCAAATAATGTTTACCGGCACACCACCACCTAACCAACTACACCAGTTTGGTTATGTTAACATCCACGAACATATGCCTGCATCATAACAAATATCCAATAGTCACAAGGCTAATTGAGGTAATGGAGGGCAGTTTTCCTGACTTTCCGAAATTTACCTTTAACGTACGGTCTGTATAATGCAACACTTTTTTTACTTTCATCACCAATATCGACCTACAACATTTTTAAAGTCACCCATATTAAAGACTCCCCCACCATAATTTTCTAATAGTAAACACAATCATTGTTTAACCACCAGACCACCACACACCTAACTTTAAAGTTTATTGGTTAATGTTCAATCACCCAAAATGAGTGAAATCAACAAGTCCCTCGAATCAATAGAATCAAATAAGCTTCGAATCAACCAGACAAGGCTATGCAAGGGTATGGACACGCCGATTTGAAATTTAACTGAATTAACTACTTAACTGCTTTCCGTACATGAAATCTGCCCCTTTTCCATTTATAAACCTACGATACATGTTTTTTAAGTTACCACAAATTCACAGACCCACTAACGCACAATAAATTTTATAGTACACGAATAATGAAGTATAGAACACACACATAATAACAATTTTAATTGTGGTTAAATGTTTCAGATCACAATGACTTGAACTCGAACTAGAACTCAATAGCATCAAGTAAGATATGAATCACAATACAGCTCCACAAGTCAACGGTATGAAGGGTCAATCGAGGGCAGTTTGTTGAATTTTCCACTAAACTTTCTCTGAAACATTTCCTCGCTTTCAGAAGTATGACAACTTTGCCACTTTCTTTTCACCAAATCTTATCCCAACATACACAACGACTCCAATTTTTCAGTATGCGACAAGCACGTTCACAGCAACGTAATACACACAAAATCAACACATACACTTTTCTGCGGAACAGTCCCTCTTTTACCGACAACCTCACCAACTCACAACCAGTTTTGTTCTCGTTATAACCATCTTGACCTTGACTCCTAACTCACTAGATCCAACTAGATCCTAAGAATCCACATCACCACGGTTGAAGGTCTGGCAGCAGGTTCACTTCCTACTTTCACTGAATTTACTCATCCAAGTACGAACAAAGAACACTTTCAAACCCAAATCTAATCCGCAAGCCCAGCAAGAACAACTCCAAATCAGTTTCACCGGCAAAACATTTCAACACTCAACCAAAGATGCATGCATTCATCGTCAACTCAACGTTTGCATACCACACCACAAGCAACTCCACAACATACTGCGGTTATTCTCCTAAAACATCAACATTGCCTTACACCCCTATAATTCCAATAGCTTCTATACCATCCTAGAATCCATAGCTCCAATAGATCCCAGCCAGGGTTGAGGTCTGGAGGCAGTTGACTTTCCTGAAATTTCTGCAATTTCCTGCGTCACCGGTACTGTGCAATCTGCAAATTTTTTACCAACTGTATCACCACTTTTAAACCAACGACAATACATTTTTTCACTTCACACCACTACTTTCACACGCACAATTAACAACCCCATCCTACTTTTTATAGTAACCCCTACTGTTTCCAAGGACCCACATAACACAATACCAGTTTGTGCTTTGTTAAACACACAATTAATGGCCTTGAATCCAACATGGAACTCGAATGACGGCACATCCACAAACGAAAGCATAAGATCCTCGAATCAACCGCCAAGGGTCTGAAGGGTTATGCTGGCAAGTTTGACTCTCCTGACTTTACTGAAATTTCACCTGCTTCAACGGTCTGTCCATGCAACACATTTTTTCGTTACTCAACCCCTACCCACACAGAACATACTTTTTCTACGTCACCAAAATTCCACTACACCTCACCTACACTACTCCAATTTCCTTAAATATGTCAAACCATATGCTGACTACACAACGCACCCACAATAACCCAGGTACCGTTTTGCTGTTGTTCTACCACAACTCATGCTTGAATCACCTTAAGGATTCACTACGCACTCAAAAACTCAATGACTTCGATAAGATCCTGCAAGGTGTGAGGCGTATGTGGGGCCGTTGCAACGGTTCCTGCTTATAACTTCTTGTAACTGCAATTAGGAGGAACACATGTCCCAACAACACTGCCCAAGGACATTCCCATAAGTAGTCTCAACACACCAAGCATGACAGGCTAACCTTTTTACACCGAGCCCAACACCTGCACATCAGTACTACACAAACACCAAGATTTCCAATGCCAGCCACACACGTACCCATTCACGAGTCTAACAACTGTAACCCTGAACCAACAACTAACACACCAACCAAGTTCAGCAACCAATTACAATCACAACCTTCCCCAACACCTTCCTACTTTACTACGAACACATGCACAACCAATAAACCGGTTTCCACTAAAATTACAATGCACCACTCCCACTCCCCTTACACGTCCCACAGTCTGACCTCACCGGCTTAATCACCCACCCATAACCTCGCAGCCTATGTCTATCTAATCAACCGTGCTTTTCAGGCAATGCCCAGCCCTGTCGGCGTCAGTTTTGACGTAATTTGA